>CAKAOI010044910.1:126972-152793 GCA_916701655.1 Sebastiscus albofasciatus | reverse complement strand
TTCAGTCGTCAGAATGACCTATTGAGAATGACCTATTGAGAACAAATGTATCTGAATAAAATGGGGAAATAGAGCTTCTGTCAACAAAAAGTTTCCTCTTTACAATACAATACACTCATTAAAACCACGAATCTCAGTCTAAAATGTGTGATTTGTCCTTCCAGGTCCTTATGATTGAGGTGGTGTGTGGTGCCCCTTGCCATGCCTCCTGCCATGACAGACCTCCTGGACATATGGGCGGCCCACTCACCCCTGGCCGGCCACGCTCTGGACCAGATCACTGTGGACTTTCTGCTGCCCACCGGTATCTACATCCAGATGGACGTTCCACGCGAGGCCACCATTCAGCACATCAAACTGGTGAGTGAGTGGCACTGGGTGGGTGACACCACAGGTTGACTACACATCAGTTGCATTTAAAGCCATATGTTGCTGCTGAGGCGAGGTCATTTCAGCTGTATTGTTACAGCACAACAGATAATTCCTAGATTTTAATAAAATCAACTTCCAACACATTTCAAGGAGATTCAATTTATTTATTTGCTTGTTGTGTATCCTGATATTATGTCATTGTCCTCACATGCCTCTTGGCCTATTGTCTAATTGACTAATAAGGACAAAATGTCTACAGCCCACGCACATACTTACAAGTACACACAGTCACACAGCTGGCCACTTAGACATTATCTAATGTCTGTTTTGGCAGAGGTGGCTGCTGCGGCCGGCTGGCTGTTTTTTATTTGCAAGTATTTATTGCGTTCAGCACACAAATAGCTCACGACGTCATGCGTGACTGCAGCTCATTTTGTGAAGCAGAGGTCCGGAGTCACAGACTTGATGGATCTTTTAAAAGTTGTTGAGGAAATTACTTACACAGTGGCACAAAGTTTGTGCACTGTAGGTGTGGGGGTAATGGGTCTGTTGTGTGTTGTGATTTAGGTATCGATTTCAGAGAAACACCTTACAATATAATGTATTCGCGATTGATCACATGATTGTCCATAGTTAATCGCAAATTAATCACACATTTTATCTGTTCAAAATGTACCTTAAAGGGAGATTTGTTAAGTCTTTAATACTCTTATCAACATGGGAACGCTCACAGGTACTGCATTTAGCATACAAAATATGCTCAAATTATAACATGGCAAACTGCAGCCCAACAGTCAACAACAGCTGTCAGTCAAGTCAGCACACTGACACACTATGACTTGCCTCAAACAGCATGTGATTATCATAAAGTGGGCACGTCTGTAAAGGGGAGACTCGTGGGTACCCAGAGAACCCATTTTCATTCACATATCTGGAGGTCAGAGGTCAAAGGATCTCTTTGAAAATGGCCATGCCCGTTTTTCCTCGCCAAAATTTAGCGTAAGTTTGGAGTGTTATTTAACCTCCTTCACGACAAGCTATTAAGCTATATCGGTTGGTACCAATGGATTCTTTAGGTTTTCTAGTTTCATATGATGCCAGTATCTTCACTGTAGCTTTACAACTGAGCCCGCTACAACCTAAAAATCGCAAGTTGCGTTAATGTGTTAAAGAAATTAGTGATGAATTTGCGTCAGCGCGTTACCACTTTAACTTTGACAGCCCTAATTCCTTTTACAACAGCCTCATATGCATTACCGACTGATTTCAGGGCCGTTGTATTGAATTGGATTGCATTACATTGTACAGCATTTCTTTTTGTCCAGTTACTCGGTGTACAACCTTCTCACAGCTGCATTCTTTTACATTTTGAGCAACGTAGAAAACATGCACTGTTTTCCCCAGACATGCAGGCACTATAAAAAAAAAGCCTGAGGAGGTTGTTCTGAATAGCAAATAAACAAGTCAGTCTGTGTGCATATGTGTGTGTGTGTGTGTGTGTGTGTGTACATAATGTCTGCCTGACATTTTCTAGATATCACTTCTGGCTTCATCAGCCCTGTAACGTGACCAAAGACACAGAATGATTTCACTTAGACATTCGCTCTTAGCAATAAAGTTTAGTGTTTGTTTTTCCTGGAACTATACAATGAGGCAGGTCTCTGCCCATGTTCAGGCCTTTAAGTTCATCTAACTAAATCGTGGCATAAAATCACGAGTATTCCTGGAGAAGAAGGTATTTGTTTGGAGGGCAAAATTGTCCTGTTGTTCCAGTATGCTAGTACAGCATAACCTCAGACAAACACATCCAACCCTGTGATCATGCTGTGGCTGCACAGCGACATGAATCATGCCGGGATTGGCTGGTGGTTCATATTATTCACATCCTGATCGGCTCACTCAGAAGCTGTGTCATGTTGCTGTGAGTCATGTTTCTTACTGATCATGAAACGTACACTTTCGTCAATATATTACATCATTATGCTATGTTGTTCTTATTAGTTTTAAAGGGATAATTCGGGTGTTTTGAAATGCGGGTTGTATGAGGTACTTCTCCATAGTCAGTGTATTACCTACAGTAGATGACGGTCGGCACGCCCACAGTTTGGAGAAACAGACAAGAGTACCGACACCGGATCAAAGCAATGTACTGCTGTAAATGTCAGCAAAATGTATTTTAGCCACCTAAAAGAAAAGCTAAGAAAATTGTCATCCCTTTTAAATAAATTATATATTTAGAAGACAGCCCTTTCCGATGGGGAACTGAAAGTAAAACTTATCTATACTGTTTTTTCAACGGAGTCTGGCTGCTTTGAAGAGAGCATAATGTAGATAATTTGTCAGTATTATCAATAGCACCTTTAATTTAATGGAGACAATAAAAACACTCCCTGTGGTTTTGCTGTGCAGAAGCACTTCAGTGAAATTCTTCTTCTTCTCCCTCGCAGCTCTTATGGAAGCAGGCTCAGTCGTTCCCACTGTTTCCCTCCCTGGGCGAGATGGAGAGCCACATGTTCGAGTGCGTCAACCAGGCGGCCGTGCACGAAGAACTGGAGGACGAAACTCGCAGGCTGTGCGATGTTCGCCCTTTCCTGCCGGTCCTCAAGCTGGTGACGCGCAACTGCGGCCGAGCAGAACGCCTGCTGGACTCCAAAATCGGCGTGCTCATTGGCAAGGGTAAGACGGCGTCGCTTTCAAGACTTTCCCTCACTTTAAAAACTATCATACAAGCTCTCACACACATTACTCCCTCCCTGATTGATTCGTGTGCTGTCCCTGTTTGACATTCCCAATAAAGAAAGGCACTTAAGAGTTGGTAAGTGGGTCTGTAAATCTTTCTGCACGCACAACAAGCCTTAAGCACCTCACCCAGTATGCTAAGTATCTGTCCTACTCAGCACATTCACCGCAGACATCAGACGTGAGGCCCATCTGCAGCTGGCTCCTATCAGCGGCCCCGCTGTCTGATTGAGAAGCGTGAGGATCGACTGGACGTGCTCCTGACATGTCTTCCATCACCTGTCACTTTGTGTTATCTCTGGCGAAGATTAGGCCTTTGAGCGGAGCAGAGGGGATCGATCAGTAGTGTAGAAAGGCCCAGTTCTCTGAGGTGAAGACTTGACACAGAAGATCTTAAGTTAGTGTATCTGTATCATACTATATCCCAGCAAAACAGTAGCAATTATCACTATTTCAAAGACTAAGACTAAGCTTCAGTTATACTTTCCGCAAGGACGTGTAATAAGAACACTGTTCTTGCTTTTAGTGTGTCATTTGTGCCACGTAGTCTGTACGAACTGCACTGTAAATTCATCCGTGTAATATGCTACGCTCAGAGCTAGTAACGTAGAATAAAAAGTGAGAAAAACTGCTTATAGGCGCGGGAGGGGAGGCGACTGTGTCCAACAAACACAGGATTTTCAACCCGGAGACTAGTGTTTGAGACCTTTGTTTTGTAAGTTACGTTAATGACGTGTTTTTTAGTGAAGTTTGTGACCTGTTTTACGTACTTATGTTACGTTGTTTTTCATACGTATTTTCCTTAATTGACATACTTATTTTAAGCCCAACCATGACGTTTTTTCCCAAAGCTAACTACGTGGCTTTGTTGCCTCAAACTAAGTGAGTGGTTTTGTTGCCCCCTGTCAGTGTCACGTTTTGCCTCGACGACACACTATCCTCTGGTGGACAGGCGGGTCTTTTACACACTTTGGGATGATACCAGGTTGAAACAACTACATGCACTCTAAATACATTTTTTACACAAAGTCACACACAAGCAGCCCTCTTCTGACCGAGATATCCAGGATTATGGAAGTCCTCAGGTCACAACAGACCCCTTCAGAGGGAGAAAGAGGCGGAGAAGGAGAGAAGGGGCTCTGAGTCTAATTGAAGGAGACTCAGACGATATTGATATTCTCCCCTCCTGGCTCCACTTTGGTCTGACATGATCTTTTAAAGGCTTTTGTCAGAGTAAAGTGGTGTTTTCAAAAGGAACCCCACAGGCACGTCTGGATAGTCACACACACACACACACACACACGCACACACCTAACCTCGTGCAGAGCGCAGTAACAAACTGTTACACACTCACACGGCCAACCATGTTTTTTTCCCTCTCCAGAAATACAGTCACACGCACCGGCTTGCACACTCACACAATGCAGCTAATGTGGTCCAGAGCCCTTCTTTGAATGCTGAGGGTCATATGAATGTTAAATGGCTTGAAATGTCAACATGTTGTTTTCATTACCAAGAGACTATTGTGCAGCACCCTTTTGATAAAAAATACAGAGACAAAAGCTCTACAGGGAGCGGAGAGATAAAGTGTGACCAGCCAAACAGCAGTTCATACCTCTGGCATTTGGTGCTAGTGTGAATATTAGGAGGCTCTGCTTTAATCCCATAAGAGTCTGCTGCTCGTAATCCCTTTTACACATTCAGTGCTACGAGGTGCGTACGTCTGGCGTCAAGTGTTGCACAGGTGTTTGTGCATTATTAATGACCGTGAAAGCCTGTGAATTCAATCATGTTAACATAAAATATACAGCTTCCTACTTGACAGCTCTTTGAACTTCACAAGCTTCATGTTCACATGAAAACTGATTAATTGGGTCCGTACCTGTTTCTTAAGACTTGATTTTTAGTTTATTATATTGAGTTCTCAGAAGATGAAGACTTCTTCTCAAGGCTAGGGCTGAGAAATATAGCCAAAATCTTCTATCCCGATATAGGTAATTTCATATCTCGTTAACATTTTCTGATAATTCATTGAATAAATATGAAATAACCACACAGTAAAGCCTATTTTTTTATACTCCTATGTGAATTAAATACATGACAAATGAAAAGTACTGAGTATTTTCTCTTTTAATTAAGAACTTTAGTGCAAAATGATCAGATTTTCTGAGAAATTAGAGTTATGTGCTTATTATCAGTTTAGACGACGTAATTGTGCATCATGATATCTCGATAGGATTTCATCACTATATGATTCCATTGAAAGATGATAAATTATCCTATTGAATTATTGCCCAGCCCTACTCAAGGCATATTATTAGAGATATTGTTCCAAATCAAATCAAATTCATTGCAATGCTGTATTAATTTCCTTTCCTCGCCACCACTAGGTCTCCATGAACTCGACGCCATAAATGACCAGGAGGTGAAGGATTTTCGCAGTAAGATGTTTCGTCTCAGTGAAGAGAGGATGCAACAAGTCCAGATGATGACGTGTACAGAGTGGCTGCAGGCCTGCTTCTCCCCACAGCTGGAGCCCTCGGCAGGGACGGCCATCACCGACGGGATCAATGACCGGCCGGCCGACCTCAAAGTCATCATCCACTTCGACCAGTCTCAGGTGAGAGTCTGTAGTCCAGTGCTGGAAATGGTTGAAATCTTTTGGCAGCAGTTTATTTTTGGTTTACTTAAGATTTATAGATTGAGAAATAATCATTAAAAACAAATATACTTTTTGGTGATGTAATAGTGAACTGTGGACTGTTGAATCTAGGAGCGCTTTCAACATTTTCAACATTTAGTCTGTTTTAATTGAACTCTGGTGCGGTTCGTTTGGGCGGTTGTGAACACAGTAATCATATTCTAGTCTGGACCAAAACAACCGGTCCCAGACCGCACAGGTAAACGACAGATTAACATGAGTGAGAGAGGACTGACCTGGACTTCTGCAGAAGTCTGATGTTTGCTTTACATCTGGGCCGAAAAGAACATAAAGAATATGCTAAATAAAGTCTGCAGAAATAGTGATGTTTATAAAGTCATTTGAGATAAACTGGAGGAGAAGGGATTTGTGCGCACAGTAGATCAGTGACAAACACAAAGTCCATCTTTGTTTTTAATGACTACCTAGAAACTTACCAGAAGGAAGAACCTTATAGGATGAGACACCGGAGTATTTCTCTCTTTTCAATCCTTTATTTTACTATAGATTGCAAAGACGATGGGTGAATTCGACCAATTTTAATTGAATGGCAGAGAATAAACCGCTCCACCTTGCGTAGAAAGGGGCGAGTTGAGGTGGTTCGGGCATCTGATCAGGATGTCTCCTTGGCGCCCTCCCGTTAAAGGTTTTCCTGGCACGCCCAACTGGTAAGAGGCCCCGGGGTAGACCCAGAACACGCTGGAGAGATTATATATCTCGTCTGTCCTGGGAATGCCTCGGGGCTCCCCAGGAAGAGCTGGAAAACGTTGCTGGGGAGAGGGACGCCTGGAATACTTTGCTTAGCTTGCTCCACCCGTGACCCGGCCTGGTAGAGAATATAGATAAATATGAAATTGAATTAGAACTGAATGCATTTCACAACATAGGCTTTGTCTTCGGGCTCAGGGTTATTAGAGCTTAAATATATTTGCCTTACAGTTGATTGCACAAAGACAGTAAACTCTTTAAAATGAATGAATTAAACATAATAGGCCCCTTGTTTAATGACGTTAAGTTTAATATTATGGCACTTGGCTAGATCACATTATGCTGGGAGGCATACTTGTACTTTTTAGTGGCGGTTACTGAGTATAATGGCTAATTTATTTACTTGTCTGTATTCATTTTAAGTTCATGCTACGAGACTTTCGAAGTGGTCAGATCGTTGTACTGTTCACACTACACAACTTGCTGTCTTGTAATCGGGAGTCTTTAAGTCTTTGTGGTTTTCACACTACATGACTGACCGGCGACAGGAAGCCGCACACTACAAGATCTTTCACTGGGAGGAATCCCAGATTGTTGATGTTGTTGTTGGCACACATGTTCATATAATAGCCTGTTTCCACACGTCTTTACTATTTCCCCTATGTAGCGTTAGATCAGTCACTGTGTTATGTATATGTGTTTGTTCATGCAAACACCCAACACCCTAGGTGCAACAACAACTTTGGTCCGCCAGGTTTCCCCTCAACTCGTGTCTTGTGCTCTCATTGGCTGTAGCTTCCCGACAGGTCCAGATATTTATGATAGATATCTGGAATGCGTCTGCGATACACCCACGCCACAACAATCCACAATGCTACTTTCAACTGTCCCAGATTTAACAACCAGTGTCCCAAATTAAAGTTATTTTTTTCATTCTACATAATAAATATAGTTTTATTATAAATTATTTATTAAGTTCTGTTAGTTGTTCCCTGCACTTATATCTGAATAAAACATTGAAAGCACCATACTGTAGGTGTTTGGCCACACTCAGTTTTTTATTATTCTTAAAGTTATTGGTTGAGTTATTGTTTGTACTGTTTGATCAATAAATGCATCACTGCAAACTGCTGTGCAAAAAAAAACAGTTTCTGATTTGATATACAGCAATGGCACTTAACATACACACACTTTGAACATATCTCACAGAAAAATTTAAATACTATCAATAAACTTTCCATTTTATTCTAAATTGTGAAGCAGTTTGAAAAGTCTGTTTAAATTTGAGCGCGGTTTAACTCTCTTGGTAAAAAAACTTGTTTCTCTACTGTCCCAGAATTGTCTCACAAACTGTATCTGTGTCCCAGCTGCTATTTTTATTGTCCCCGGGACAATGGGACAATGGGACATCCTTAATTTCGAGCACCGGCTAGCCTCTTGGCTCACGTCTTTGGACAGTTCACACATCGCTCTCGAGCACCAACTAGCCTCTGATCTGGGGCTTTTGTCCAGGAGCTCCAAAAACTGTCTGTGAGTGTAAAATCAGGGCTAAAGTCGTGCAGTGCGAACTAGGCATTCGTCATCCTTTTTCTGATTGAACTAGAGGAGACCATTGATAAATCCATTAGCCAGCCCCATAACGCGCTGCCTGTACAACAACTCTACATACATAATGAGCTCAGAATAACAGTGTGACTTACTGCTCCACCACAGCAGACAAAACCACCTTGTTTGAGCAGCAAAAGTAGCCATGTGACTCCACCAGCGCAGGCACATGCACTGTAGCTCAGCCTCTCTTTCTGCTCGCTGTTGGCAGCTCCACAATAGTCATGTGACCGAGCCCAACTAGTAAGTCATGTGACAACACTTTAAGTGGGTCAAAACCATCAGCGAAATTATGCCATCCACCCGGTCAGACACACACATTAGCATGGCAGCTCAAGGGACCGAAGCACTGATTAAAATGAACCTCTCTTTCCTTCTCTGACTGTCTCCTTCCATCTCTGTCTTTCTCTTTTCTTCTGTTATAGAAATAATGTTATTTAATTATAAAACAGATGGTCGTGTCCCTCCAGACCCGTATGTGTGTGTGTGTATATCAGCTTTGATCAACATCACAGACACACACATGCACAAAGACAGGCCATCTGTGCCACTGCGCTCAGGTGGACATTGGCAGGAAGTCTTATTCGGGAGGTCAGACACAATAAGCCACATTATAGACAGACAGGAAGTGTGCTGGTGTCGTTTATTGTTCTCAGGTGAATATGACCAAGGTTCAGTGTGAGCCGTGCTTTTATCATTAGGATTACGTAATTCAGTGGTTAACCTCGGCCTTGTTCTCTTAGTCCCTCACTGCATTAGCATCCAAATCTTATCTTCAACTTCCGAATAATGTTCAAAATGCTGAAGTACTTTCAGGATATCTGTGCTGTTGGTTTTTGTAGTTCCACCATAATGTACTGTGTAGCCATGGCCTTTTTCTGTTGTTAATTATTAATGGGTGGCATTTTTATTAAACCTCCAGGAAATTAAAATTCCATCTCAGGTATCAGGTCAGCGCTGAGCTATAAATAGGACGAAGCAGCGAGCCTCAGTGTGACGTATTCGGCCGGCTATGGCAACATGTGGAGGACTCATACATGCATGTTCACGCTTTTTAGTGCTCAGACTGTTGCAGCTCATTCAGCCACAAACACACACAAGACCAAGTGATCACTTGTATATGAACTCAGTGAGTGTGTGTGTTGCTTAGATAGAGAAGCTTTTTTGAGCTGTATGAAGAAGTGTGAGCGACCTTTAGCACCCAGTAATGAGTAGTAGACCATATGTGCATGGGTTGCCTGCCAAGAATGGTCTTGTACATTTAAATATACCAACGCTGCATCCTGCGCATAGCATGATAAAGTGGGTCAAATAAGGCCAAAGTAATAACAGCTGAAAATTAAATTAAATTTGCCTTATGAAAATGTAATAAAACACAATAATGTAATAAATCAACCAATAATGTAATAAAATGTCCCCATGACTGATATTTTAAAAACATTTTTACCGTTCATGCACTCAGCAGTTGCATAATTTTCCTGCGCTTAGGCTTAGGCTACCATTCTCAATGCAAAGTGATGCTAACTTTGCCTCATCAGGAAATAAATCACCAGAGGTGTTAAAAAGTACCCAGAAATCATACTTTAGTTAATGCAGTGGTTCTCAAACACTTTTGTTCAGGCCTCCCTTTAAAACTAGATAACCCCCATCATACTCTTGTGGTGGAGCAATTTAGTAAAAGTCAAAAAGTTTCAACTTTTAAGTATTGAAGTCAACTTTTTGTCTTCATTTCAAGTTTGATTTTAAAGTTTTGAAACCTTTTTCGAATGCAGAAATTTCACAAGATCAGACGAGGCAAAGAAGAGTCAAAATGACAAAGAACATTCGATGGAGACTGAATCGACTGTTTTGCCTTCATCGCTCGCTTGTGTAACGTTGACCATCTTCTGCAGCTTTTGTCACCTTCTGATGGTGTCTAATCTAAGATCCACTCTGGTCTAATGGACGATCCAATCAGCATACCCAATCAGAAACCCCCAACATCCCATTGTTAGGGATTTTAGTTAAATGCATCTTTACCTGAGTGCCACCTGCCATCTGTTGTACATTTCAAATTCTACATTAAGCCCAGAGCAGGGGTGCCCAAATGTTTTCCTATGGAGGGCCAAAACTGAAACTTAATGGTGGGCCACGGGTCAAAAGCAAACTCCTATTGTATTTCATTGTATTTTATTGTATTGTTAAGATGCAGAATGGTATTAGGATCCCAAATTCCCTTAATTGAAATGCCTTTTGTCTGTGTGTTACTGTCTCTACCCCAAACTTACTTCCTGCACAAAGTGTCACTCTGCCCCACCATGCTCAGATTATGAAAAATAATGAATAATTTGGTATTATACATATTTGAAGAGCATTTTTACCTCACAAAAAAAACAGCATAAACAGCTATTTATATTATATATTTTTTAATTCATTTTTTTTTTTTCGCTAGAAACGTCTGGCGGGCCAAATCAAACCTTATGGTCAGCCAACTTTGGCCTGCGGACCCCACTTTGGGCAGCCCTGGCCTAGAGTTTATATTTCCAAACCACCTGAAAGGTTTTACATTATCGATAAAATGTTATTACAATATCGGACTCAACGTACACGGGGCACACGCTCTACTGGGTGAGATAGAGGTCGCCCCTCAGTCAGGACATTTTATTACATTATTGCTCAAGTTATTGCATTATTCGGTTTTATTAAATTTTGGAGTGTAAAGTTTATTACATTTTCAGGCAATTATTACATTATTGGGTGCGACGAGCCCTGTCTGTTCACGTCCATCAATCTCTTATTTCTCCCTTTGCTTTTCTCTGTATTCATCTCATCTAGACATCTGTCTATAAACAGCTGTGTGTGTCTGTACGTAAAAAGTGGTGGAGATCATGTGTCACTACGTTATAGCCATCTTAACATTCCTCTATCTTATATGATCCAGCAGCAAGGCCTCCAGCAGGTCATTAAGCCTCTTTTTGACATCATTTAGTACAGATTTGACAAAAAAAATAGTTTTTAGGAGCAGATATTATTTCACAAGAGTTACAGTTTGAGCTTTGAGCTGTAGTGAACACTTGAATCAGTCTCTGTTTTCCTGTCTTGTCTTGCAGGACTCGGCCAGTCTGAAGGTGCCGTCATCCTGCATCCCGTCTGAGCTGATGGAACTGGCCGTGAAGAAGTGGCTGACCACCCACGGGCCTGAGGAGGAGGCTTGGCGGGGTCAGTACGTCCTGAGGGTCAGCCACTGTCTGGAGTTCCTCTGTGGAGACCAACCCCTGATTCAGTACAAGGTCAGTACAGTAGCTCCACAGTAAACTCCCTCAGGTGAATGACCTAGATGTGTCACCTCTTGTGTCAATTTCATGTCCAGAAGTAGCAGATTTCTTTTATTGTTGTGTTCTAAATATCTACAGCATCGTTAGCACAGCTGTTCTCGGTCTGAGAAAGTCATAGTGTTATATATTAATGTGACAGTTACAGAGAAGAGGCACTGTCACGTCTGACTGGGAAAAGTTTAGATATAAACTAAAATGAACAGGCTGATGGCTCAACAATAATATCTTCCGAGCGATGCGGGTCATGGACTGTGTGTTTACAGTATGCATGTTTGTGTAGCTTGTTTTTTAGAAAAACAACATTATGGCTACGTGGGCATCAGGCACATAAAAAACACGATCCTCGGCCAGCTCATGCCAGACGCTGGCATTTACTTTGTTATGGATCCATGATGATGGGACTAGTGTACACACTTTCCTAAGGTGTGTCGTCCCATTTACCACTGTAAATGGGACGACACACCTTAGGAAAGTGTGTACACTATTCCCATTATCCCTTTACTATCCTTATATTAAAGCTCTATTTTTTTTTTTAATAAAAGTTTTAGTTATCTGGCGAGTTTTTAGTTGCCATGGAAAAGGCTGTTAATAAGCTATTTACAAAATGATGCCACACAATGAAGGCACCAAGCATAAAAAGCAGCAAGATTACAATTTTTTGCAGGAAGTACAGTAGGATGGATGGGTCAAAGCAGGTAAAGCATACATTAGCATGCTGGCAAGCAACCATTGTATGCAGAGAGATATATAATTAAAGTTATATGGACAGTTTAACATTAGCATACAAAAAAATAAGGTATTTAATGGCAACAGTCAATTTATTTTTGAGCTGAAATTCTGAGAGAGAGAATATGACAAGTACAGGGAACTTGTTGTGTAGGACAATCGTAGCGTTGAGGCAGTACGCTTAGTTTGGTTGGTTACATGTCTTTTTTGACATTTATTTAAATCAACTATAACACCAAAGTATTTGAAATGGGATGGGTTCCTGCCTGTGTGCACCCTTGCATGTTAATTTGATCAAGTCTGCTGACAAGCTGCGCATAAATTTCACTTGTTATGGCTTGTAAATTCTCTATCCTAAAAGTACTTTAGTTGGTTCTTTCTGTAAAGCCACTTTTATTTCTAATAAAGCAATGCTTCTGCACACTTTACTGTTAATGTGTGTGTCCTGATTGAAGTGAACAACATGAAAGCTCAACTTTAACATACAGCACAACCATAAAAAAAGGGATCTAGCTCCTGTGATTGAGCTTCAATATGGACAAAGCTAAAAAGATTTCCTGTCCTGTCCTGTCTTGTTTGCAGTACATCCGCACGTGCATGCAAGCCAAGGAGCCTCCACACCTCACCCTGGTCCACACCAGCACCGTCAAGGGCATGTTTGACAAGGAAATCTCTGCCATCGGAGCTGTGGTTTCCCGCAAGTCCTCCAACCCACCTTTACCACTACCTCCCAAGAGAAGGGTTAGTCCAGTAATGTGTGTGGCTGTGTGAATGACTGTAGTTCTCACTTCTGTGTTGTGGTGGATCTTGTCTATTCAACATCTGCTGTTGTTTTCAGAGTTTTTAGTGGCTAAAGTGAAGTCACACAAATGTTTTCATTTTCGCTTGCTGGAATTCTTTTTCAAATACTATTATTAATGTTGTTGAATTAGTTGTCAATCACAGATGTATGTCACTTAAAGGAATAGTTCAGGTGTTTTGAAGTGGGGTTGTATGAGGTACTTATCCATAGTCAGTGTATTACCTACAGTAGATGACGGTCGACACGCCCCCAGTTTGGAGAAACAGACAGGAGTTACCGCACAGGAGCAAAGCAATGTACTGCTGTGGACGGGGCTGGCAGAAAAACATATTTTAGCCACCTAAAAGAAAGGCCCACCTAAAAAAAAATGTATATCCATTTGAGTGTACACTATATTCAGAATACTTTCAGCGCTTTACCTTGCCGTCAGACAGCCCTTTCTGACGGGGAACTGAAGCTGTTGTATCCATCTATGCTCTCTTCAAAGCCACCAGACTCCATTGACAAAAACAGCAGTTTTACCTAACGGAACAAGGAAGTTGCTGGTCTGTTGCTGCCTTAGTTGGTTAGTTAGTTTGCGTTATTGTGTGACTTGGGTGAATCCTAATTAACCCTTTTAAAGCACACAATGACACAAACAAACTAACCGACCGAGGCAGCGGTAGACCAGCAACTCCTGTGTTCTGCAAGGCAAAATTACTGTTTTTTTTAGGACTGAAACTGATGCACATATGAAAATGTTCTCATGTATTCTAGATAACAATCACTTAATATCCGCCAGTGTTTACTGAGTAAGTGTCCTTGTTCCACCAAAATAGTAAAAGCTCCACAGATGATTGACTCACCTGCACTGAACGAGGCAGGTGTGGAGGTTTACCGAGTAAACATGTACTTGGCAGCTGCCACCTGTCTTTTATGAGCCGGCGCTCTGAGTGCGTTGGAACAAGCCTGCACTGCCATGCCAGCATTTGCCACGTTGTCAGAAAACATTGCTAGCTCCTCGCTGCTTATGTTGCTGCAGGTGCACAATGACATCACTCCCCGATGTGTGCATCCACATTTTAAATGTCAGGTTGAATTTAATTGGCCTTCGTTAGCGAGTCTCCTGCGGTTTAATTGCCCGATGTCATGCTGACTGTTGGTGGCTGGTCATGTGTGGTTTGGAAAGTCTGTAAATATCACAGGTGTGAATCATTATATGAAACTTAACTTTATTACTATTTATTACACCATAACAGGCTTAAAATGGTTTCTTCATAACTTGGTCTTACTGTCACCTCCTTATGATTAAACATTTTGGTCGGTTTGCAGTAAAAACAGCCACCAGTTTTACATCACTTCCACATTTCTTTGATGAGTACAGAGTGACACTCACTGAACAATATAACTCAAGGAATTACAAAATGTCACAATCATCATGTATCATGATTTATGATTAATTCAGGCCTACTTTAAAAATATGTCCAGATGCAGTAAGTGAGGTTTTTTAATACATGCTTCTCCATCTTAGGTGAGCTGGTACCCTTTTGTCCTCCATGAAGCGCTGGATAAATGAACATATTGTCCAGAAAGTTGGTTAGGGCTGAAACTAATAATTATTTTCATTTCAAATGTCCAAAAGTTGTGAAAGAGTCCCAAGGTCATGCCTTTTTAAGTGTCTTGTTTTGTCTGACCAATACTGCAAAACCCCCAAATATTCAATCAGTCTTGATTATGTGGTATGCGTTTTTGACTTAAACCAGTAATCAGTCAAATTTGTTGCCAATTAATAATGGATTAATTGACTAATCATTTCAGCTCTAAACTTAGTCTACTTTCCCTCTCTATAACCCCACTTGCTCAATCTTGTTTTCACCAACACAGAAATATGTCAGACTACACCTTTTTTTCTCTCCACTTCACACTAAAAAGCTGTTATTGAAGCCTTCATCACCTCCTGACGAGACTACTGTAACACCTCGTCTGTTTACAGCTCGCTCCAGATTCACCTGCCAAGGTCTTAACTGGGATTAAGAAAAAAGCTCAAGTTTCACCAATGTTGGTGTCCCTGTAGTGACTACATAATCTAACAATCAAATAGAATTGATTTGAAAATTGTACTGATAACTTTTAAGGCGACAGTGACTCACTCCTCCCTTTCCAAGACTGTGTGCAACACCGTGGTAACGCCATGAAGTGGCTGTTACATTTCTTGACCCCAGCTGTATTTACAACAGTGGCTTCTAGGTGTGTGCTATTAAAGCTGCTAGGTTCTTTACACGATATTATCATATGTGTATTATTAAAACAATACAAATAATTTTTTTAAATATCACGGTTATCATCAATACCGGTATATCGCGACAATAAATGCAACAATCTAGAACGATCACAGGGACAAACGATACAAAAGCGAGATCACTTCAAATGAAGACAGTGCAAAAAAAAAATACATAAAGTGCTTGGGTGCTGAGATAACATGACAAACAAAAGATATTTGTATCTTTCTGTCCTCTGAGCAGGATGTCTGTATCTACGGCCCGAAGATAGGAGCTCAAACTCCTCCTGCAGAGGGTGATCAGGACAGTCCAGTGTGGCCTGGCCCTTCCTTAGGATGGAATCTGTGATTCGTTGATAATGTTTGCAGTTTTAGCTATTCTAATTTAATCTGATTGTGTATTTCTAATGCTTTATGTATCTGTCATTTTCTTTAGCACTTGGTAACTGTTTTAAGTACAATACAAATGAACTACAGTATATAGCAGTGCAATGCGACGGAGGCAGATTGGAGGAGACAGAAGAGATTCTGGTCAGACAGTAATAAGCTTACCATAGAAGTGTGGTTGTATGTGACAGGATGTGAGATTTATTTTCAGGAGAGGAGCCTGTTATTGGATGCTGTTGTGCTGTAGGAAATCTGACCGACAATAGGTCCAAAAAGCAACAGAAGAGAACAGAAGGACGGGGTGTTTTTGTGAGGATCCAGTACATACATGGAGCTCAGAGACGAATGTAATCTTTTATCTGACAAGATAGATAACACACCATCCTGCTCACACAAACATTTAAACACACACATCCACACACAAAGACCGAGGCAGCAAACAGCAGGAAGTGTGCTAGTTAGTCATGTTCATAGACTCTAGGTGTCATGTGATGCTGTTTTTTTCCCTGCTGACTGCTGACCCTCGCAAATCTACTTGGCTTGACATTAGAGTGACCTGCCTGACCTCCCACATTGTTTGTGTTTTTTTATGAGTGTGTGTGTGTGCGGGGAACTGTTGGGTGTGAAGAAGCGCTGTGTTGTGAAGTACAAACAGTACATTATGCTAATACTGCTCACTCATCGCAAGCCTCTCTTTCTCTTCTCACCTTCTCTCTGCAGCAAGAAAAGACATGTGTGTGGAAAGTGCCTAGCCCATTTAAGATAGCCCTAGTGAATGGCAGCAAGGTGAACGCGGAGGAGACTGCCAAGGTAAACTCTCGCTTTAGCTATATCCATAAACATGTCATTTATATTCCTGTTAATATGTCACTGCACGCTTAAAACCTGCATGCACAGTTGTTCACACTTATAGTAGCAACGCACAGCTAAAACTATGGTCATGTAAAGATGTCATGAAAGACTTTTAATCTGAATGTTGAGTTTCAAAGCAAGTTGGATTTGAAGCAGGCTAGTTTGTGAATAAGTAAATTTAACACAAGATAAAAAAAAATGATGCCATACCCCCCTCCCTCCTCACCAGGTCCAGGTGAGGGCGGGGCTCTTCCACGGCACGGAGCTGCTCTGCAAGCCGGCGGTGAGCAGCGAGAGCTGCGGACGCTCAGACCACACGTGGAAAGAGAGCACGCTGGAGTTCGACCTCTCCGTCTGTGACCTTCCACGCATGACCCGCCTCTGCTTTGCCATCTACGCCGTCATGGATAAGGTCAAGAAGCAGAAGTCCACCAAAAACGCTCACATAAACAAGTACCAGACCATCCGCAGAGCAGGGAAAGTGGTAAGAATCAGGCTTGAACCTACACTCTCTGCAGTTTGCATTGGGTCAAATATGAGCCTAAAAAGTAATAAAGGCTTCTTTAGTTTCCACACATGTACACCATCTTTATTAGATCATTGACGAATGATTAATTTAACTTTTTTTTTCTCTGTGATACAGCACTACCCGATAGCTTGGGTCAACACTATGGTGTTTGACTACAAAGGCCAGCTGAAGACTGGAGACATCATCCTGCACTGCTGGTCTTCCTTTCCTGGTATATCTATCATAACTTCTAATTAGGGATGGGCATTTTAAGTTCCATATTCAAGTACATGCATTAAATAATTATAACTCACAAAACACAGGTCCGTAGTAATAGCTACCTCGTCAGCACTTTGCAGACCAGCCCTCAATTTCAACGCGCTTTCCTCCTACATCTTCTCCACTCTCGTAGTTGTTGGGGACCCCTTTGAAAATGACCATGCCCGTATTTCCTTACCAAAATTTTGTGCAAGTTTGGAGCGTTATTTAGCCTCCTTCCCAACAAGCTAGTATGACATGGTTGATACCAATGGATTCCTCGAGTTTTCCAGTTTCATGTGATGCCAGTATCTTCACTCTAGCTTTTAAACTGAGCCCGCTACAATCATACAATTTCAAGTTGCGTTAATGCGTTAAAGAAATTAGTGGAATTAAAACAAATTTGCGTTAATGCGTTATTATCGTGTTAACTTTGACAGCCTTATTTATTATATGGGCTTTTTTACAAAGCAAAAAAAAAGTGACTACTCTATACATTGAACTTATACTGATGTCCAAATTGAGTACTCAAGTATGCCCATCCCTGCTTCTAATTCAATTAAACTAGGGTAAGATGAGCTTCTTCTAATGCATGTGACTTAATGTGTGTCTTTGTGTGTCTCACTCAGATGAACTTGAAGAGATGCTGAACCCCATAGGAACCATTCAGACCAACCCGTACACTGAGAACGCTACAGCGCTGCACATCCACTTCCCAGAGTATTCGTCACAGTCCATCATCTTCCCTCCCTTTGACAAGGTCAGACAGCTGGCAGTCATTGTGCTCAGTCCCACTCATAGAAACCAGCGGATAAGCTTAAATTTATGATGAATATGAACAAATAATCTGCAGCCATGCACTCAAACATGCCAACATGACTATGTTTAAAGACTTGACTGCAGTTGAATTTGCCATTGCGGTGCCTTAGTGCTTCTCTTCATAACAGTACCTGGTGATTATGATGAAGTGGTGGCTGTTAGCATGAGAGGATCAGGACGTGCTCGGCCTGCCTAATGCGCTCCATCAGTGTCTTCACTCATACGGTGCTCACTTACTTTTTCTTGCAGATACTGGAAAAAGCTGCAGAGATCGCCGGAGCAAGTGACAGCGTACCCATGGTGAGTTCATGTACAGTAGGAGAGAATCATGCATTCAGAATACATACAAGGGTAAAATAAAGACACATATTTGAAGTCGGCATGTAACGAATGCCGCAACATTTCTCTCTGCCTCTCCCCCTCACACACACTTTTAACAGTCACACACCACCAGTATAGTGTAATCTCGCGCTGCTAGTTTCCTTGGAAACCCATTGTTATCACTTTGGCAGGGTGTAGCTGCAAAAATCTTTCAGTTCCCTTCAAAACTAGAGACTTTAATCAGATTACTTGTTGTACGTTTTCCTGCCTCACCGCCCCTCAACTAAAAACCCACTCCTGGGCGTGTTGCAGCCGGTTACGTAATCCTGTGTTATGTGGAGGGCATGCCTGAACGCACCACTTTAATGTGAGGTGTGTGTGTGAAACAAGGGATTAGGACCGACTACAACTCTGTTTATTTTTTTTTTTACTGTATCTCAATTCGTACATTCAGTTTGATATTATTCATCTGTAAAGCAAGTTTGTATGTGTCCCTTTTGAATCATACAGCTTGTTTTAAACAGAGACAATGTTAGGCCTTGGTTTGTGGAGTGTGATGAGTTGCATTCAAGGCAGTTGATGTAGAAATTGCTGGATGCTTTGCTGCCATCTTGTGGTTCTTTACAGTCACTGCTCCTCGTCGTCCTGGTTCCTCTTCCAATCTCCTTCATCCTCCTCTCACCTCTTTCTCTCCTCTATAATAAAAAAGTTTATCTGTATAACACTTATCAAAACTCACGTTACAAAGTGCTTTACATAAAACACAACAATAATCAATCAAATGCTCGGTCCCCTTTAGTTTTTAAGCTTGATGTGGGAACAGTTAGCAGGTCTATTGATTTCTGATTTATACCTCCTACCGCTTCTTCATCCTCTTCTAACCATTCTTTCTTCCTCATTATTTCTCTCAGGGTCGTGGGGGTAAAAAGTTCCACATAGAGCTGAAGGAGATCATGGAGCGTGACCCGCTCTCTCAGCTGTGTGAAAACGAGAAGGATCTGATCTGGACACTACGCTACGACTGCAGAGAGAATTTCCCTCAGTCGCTGCCCAAGCTGCTACTCTCCGTCAAGTGGAGCAAACATGAGGACATGGCCCAGGTTAGCCATCACTGTTTATGCGTTTTAATGGGACAAAGACACTGCTTTTCAGTGTACAATACATACATGAAAGTAAAAGTAGTTTACTGTTTTTAAACATTGTTACAGGCTAAAAAAAAAAAAGTGCAGACCGGCAGAGACCGGTCAATCACAGCACGTTTACTTTGGAGCGGTCGCTTCAGTGCACCATCAGAAGCCATCTAAACATAAAGGATTCATTTCACTCCTGATCAACTTAAATGTACTCACAGAAAATAAAACCGTGAACACAATTACTATTACTATAAGAGCCATGTGGTTGATCCCAAGGCTAATCAAACATTCATAATAAAAGTTCTATTCACTGAGCTACACAAAGACTGTATATGTATGTAACTCTGATTTAACATCTGGGTATATGTCTGTGTGTGTCTCAGCTCCAGGCACTGCTTCAGATCTGGCCCAAACTGAGTCCCAGAGACGCTCTGGAGCTTCTGGACTTCAACTACCCGGACCAGTATGTCAGAGAATATGCTGTGCGCTGTCTGCGTGATATGAGGTAAACACGTGTAACCACCCACACAAACATTTTTATATAATCCAGTGGATCCTTCTCTGTTTGTCTTCGTCTCATATTCAAGCTCTTACATTCATAAATCATCCACTGTAATCTTGTACACTCTTACATTTCCTCTCGGGCGTAACCACGCATTCTTCGGTGGGGTCGTGTCCCCCGCAATACTAAGAAACTACCAATCTGTTCCCCCCAATATACAGTAGAACATTGGCTTTGTTAAATATATCATTTTATGAACCCTGTCAACTGATCCGCCTCATTATTACCTATTTATTTTCAATTTATTTCTGTTTGTTAAGGAAAACATAAGTTTGTGATTCCAAAGTAACCAAATTTGTGCTTTTACGGCCAAAATGTTGACCCCTCCATAGGCAGTAAGTAACCTATACCTAAGATACCTATATAGTTTCAGGTAACTTTACATTGTACACTGTTCTTTATACACTTAGCATGATAACGTAAAACAATTTTTTTTTTTTTTTTTCTGGGGGAGGAATCTCATTGGGACCCCCCCTAATGTCTATATCATAGTTACGCCTTTGCATTTCCTTGCTGTTTTATTTTATTATAAATCCCTATATTTGTGAATGAATGTCAGTTGATAGTGCTGTGTGCTGTCTCTTTTCCTGAAGAGGCACGTAATCATTAAAAATAAAACTATAAGTTGATGATAATGAAAGAAAACCTCCTCTCACGCTCCTCCCTCCTCTCTCCCCTCTCCAGTGACGAGGAGCTGTCTCAGTACTTGCTACAGTTGGTGCAGGTGTTGCGTTACGAGCCCTACTATGACTGCGCCCTCACCCACTTCCTGCTGGAGCGCGCCCAGGGGAACCGCAAGATAGGACACTTCCTCTTCTGGCACCTACGGTGTGTACAGACACGTGTGTATCGACATGCGTGCACACGTTTAGTTTCGCATTAGAAAGAAAGGGAAAGAGATCGTATGAAATGAGGGCTACAGTTGAGTCATGAGGTTTCTCTTCTGATTGTGGCTGCTCTTCTGCCCTCTGCAGGTCAGAGATCCACATGCCAGCTGTTTCAGTCCAGTTTGCCCTCATGCTGGAAGCCTACTGTAGAGGCAGCATCCCTCATATTGAGGTTCTAAAGAAACAGGTAAGACACACACACACACACACACACACACACACACAATCTGTTTCAGACCTTTACTCTACTGGTCCTTACTCAAGAACCAGAATAGCTCTGGTCTATTGTCAAACCCCGGCAGGACTAGATTTATGGTATTTTTAGCCTGTCACAGCGACAGCAGCATCACCCTCCTGCCCTCTGACCTTTGCCCTCTACAGTGTTCATTCTGACAGTCACCCCCGTGGACGTTTCCTCCGACTTCCTCATCATTTCTCTGGCCACTTTCCTGTTTGGAAGACAATGCTGACATAGTCTGTTAAAGGGATAGTTCATGGTATTTTGAAGTGGGGTTGTATGAGGTACTTATCCATAGTCAGTGTATTACCTACAGTAGATGACGGTCAGCACCCCCCCAGTTTGGAGCAGCAAACAGGAGTTACCACACGGAAACAAAGTAATGTACTGCTGTGGACGGGACCGGCAGCAAAACGTATTTTAACCACCTAAAAGAAAGACCCACCTAAAAAAAACAATATCAGTTTAAGCGTACGCTATATTTATCTATGGATAAGTACCTGAATGAGCTCAGTCGTCTCCAAAAGGGATGAATCATTCCTAGGTTTTGTTGGCATAAGAAATTATGAGATATTGCTCCAACATCCACAACTGTTTCTGTTGCATGTCCCTTGTTTTGACCGTACCAGGTGGAAGCCCTGAGTAAGCTAAAGTCAGTGAATGAGCTAATTAAGCTGGGAACCATCAAGAACGCTCGGAGCAAGACCAAGGAGGCGATGTTGACCAAGGAGGCCATGATGACTTGCCTGAGACAGAGTGGCTACTCAGAGACTCTGTCAGACCTTCACTCTCCTCTAAACCCCAACGTCCTGCTGTCTGGCATGAAGTAAGACGATACTGTTTCAGATCCGGTTAAGCTTTTTCTCCTCTATTTCAGGATGCATCATTCTCTTGTCTTTCTCTCTCTCTCATTCTCCCATCAGTGTGGAGAAGTGTCGGTACATGGACTCTAAGATGAAGCCACTCTGGATTGTTTACAACAACAAGCTGCTGGGGGGAGACACGCTGGGAATCATCTTCAAGAATGGAGATGGTAGGAGAAATCAAAAGACAGGGTGGAGGGAGGTTTGGGAAGGAGGGTATGAAAGAGAATAGAGGGTGGGAGGAGAGGTTGAGATACTGCAAGGTCGTGATGATGAGGGATTGAAATCACTTTCCATCTTTTAAGTAAACTCTGCTCTTGCTTTGTAAAGCACAATATTTTCTTTTGACCTTTTCCACTCCACCCCTCTTTTTCATAGACCTGCTTTAGTCTTTTTTAGGGGGGTACAGGGGGCCTTTAGGGGGAGATAGCAGGTCAACAGTAGATGCCACATAGAAGTGGTGTACATCATCTGAAAGCTGGGAACCTGAAGATTAATTTTAGATGCAGAAATTTAAAAAAATAATTAATTAAAGTAAATTGTGAAAGTGTGAAAGGGCTTAGAACATTGTGATAGAAGTATATGATGACCATTCCCATGCCCTATTATATCTCATAAATTGTTGCAGCTATTTTTGGGTTAATATCATTTGTCACACAGATTTGGTGCTAAATTTAACCATTTTTACAGCTCAAATAGATAAAAATGATAAAAAAAATCCCTCCAAAATACCACATTAAGAGAACTCTTTTCCCTTTTCTTAGACCTAAGGCAAGACATGTTGACCCTCCAGATTTTGAGGTTAATGGATCTGCTATGGAAGGAGGCTAGTCTGGACCTCAGGTGAGTTTTTTTTGTGCCTAAACAGACAGACTTTGTGGAGCTTGTTTGTTCCTGCTCTCTGTAGGGAAGGGGAAGCTTTGGTGGGTCGCAGCAGAGGAGGGGAGACACTAAATTACCCCATGCTAGTTTGACCTCTGACCCTTTTACACCCCAGACACACACACACACACACACACACACACACACACACACAAACACACACACACGTACGATATCTGCATTACATCCTAATCAAATCCACACTTTCGCACTTTTACAATCCCCTTTTTCTCCCTTCGTCATACGCCGACACATCTGGAGCTGAGCAGTGGAGAGGGTTGTTTTGACAGTTGAGCTTCAGATTACAGGGACGTGGGTTCAGAGTTCGAACGCAGCGATGGGACATTGTGAATGAAGGGAGGGACAATGTAATGAAACCACTATGATGTGGTGGATGTGAGTTTGTTCTGTGATTTCTTGCTGATGTATTTCACCGCACACATATCCTCACTTGTCGACTATCTGCAGTCATTTTTCTTTATTTAAACTCAACACCCATCAAGTAGAGTCAAATCTGGCATTTGGTCTCCATTAGTCAAACTGCAAATGAAATCTAGAAATTGAGTCTGCTTTGAGCAATGGGTTCATGGAGTCTGATAGATGAGACTTGGGGACACTTTGTCAGTAAGGAAGGGGGAAGATGTCACGTCATGCTGCATCCTGCTAAATGATGCCATCTTTTGGGGAAAGAAAGAAAAAGTTAAAGTGAATTGAGTAGAAAATGTGTCATCAACTGGCTGACCTGCACGCCATCATATAATCACCGCATGTTCTTCGCCATAATGTTCCCATCTGTCTCAACTCCGTGTTAACCGTATGATATGATATACTGTCTGACATATATCACATAAGCCACAGCATCTTAATCTCATGAATATATAAGACTGGAACTGGATCTACATTTGCACTGCCTGGCCAAATCACCCAAATCAGATTATTGCTTTTGTGTGGCACAGATATTTGGGTTGTTTTTGGGGACTGTTTTCATTTGTATGTTGAAATATATTTAACAAAAATCAGTTCTACTACATCTGATATGTATTACAGTAGGTTAGGGATGCAACTATACAGATACTGGATCGGACATCGGGCCGATACTGACTCAGATAGCTGGATCGGGTGTCTGTGACAATGGGGCCGATCTATTCAATTCAATTCTATGTTGATATACTATATACATTATGGACTGGAATTTTTAATTCCATAGCTTTGACCATTTTGTTGCTGCATTAAAAAAAGTTTACACCTGAGTTGTTATTCCTGTCACATGTTCTTGATGTTCCAGTTGATCTCATTAAGCCCTTTGCTTCTCTACCTCTACATATGCAGAATCGTACCGTATGGTTGCCTAGCGACAGGTGACCGTGCAGGGCTGATCGAGGTCGTCTCATCAGCGGACACGATTGCCAACATCCAGCTGACCAGCAGCAACGTGGCAGCAGCCGCCGCCTTCAACAAGGACGCACTGCTCAATTGGCTCAAAGAGAGGAACACTGGGTAAGACGATGATTAAATGAACCTTTACGTAGCTGCATGTTGAGCATCAACAGGAAGTGTTACAGCTTAGAAGAGAATCAAGCGGAATAAAAGTGCTTAAATGTGTCCTGCGTGTGTTTCGTATTGACAGCGATGCTCTTGAACGAGCCATCGAGGAGTTCACTCTGTCTTGTGCAGGCTACTGTGTAGCCACCTACGTCCTGGGCATCGGAGACCGCCACAGTGACAACATCATGGTCCGCAGCACCGGACAGGTTGGACAGACTATAGTTTTTTTTAATCTGTATAAATCATCCAGTCTGGTTTCACGATACTCACTGATTGGCCCTCTCGTCTGTCAGCTCTTCCACATAGACTTCGGCCACATCCTGGGCAACTTCAAGTCCAAGTTTGGCATCAAGAGGGAGCGCGTACCATTCATCCTCACGCACGACTTCATCCACGTCATACAGCAGGGCAAGACGGGATACACAGAGAAGTTTGGCAGGTTTGTTCCTCTTTTTTCTCTCACCATTTTTGATACCAGCAGGGGAAATTGACATTGAGGGCATAAATTCTTTATGTATAACATTTTAGATTTTTATTAAAAGATAATCTCTCTGTGTACGTATATATATGTATTCCTGCTGGAATCTACTCATTTAGAAGTAAAGCCAAATTAAAACTGCTACCTTTTATCATACAATTCAGTTAGAAATATCATAGTTATATTAATTTCACACAGTTGATTGTGTTGCCATTAAATTAATTGAACTGTGTGACCAGATTGAGGGATATACACTCACCGGCCACTTTATTAGGTACACGGTGTACCTAATAAAGTGGCCGGTGCTAGTACCGGATGGTCTTCTGCTGCTGTAGCCCATCTGCTTCAAGGTTGGACGTGTTGTGCGTTCAGAGATGGTATTCTGCATCCCTTGGTTGTAACGAGTGGTTATTTTAGTTACTGTTGCCTTTCTATCATCTCCAACCACTCTGCCCATTCTCCTCTGACCTCTGACATCAACAAGGCATTTTCGTCCACACAACTGCCGCTCACTGGATATTTTCTCTTGTTCGGACCACTCAGACCAGCCCGTCTGGCACCAACAACCACGCCACGTTCAAAGTCACTTAAATCCCCTTTCTTCCCCATTCTGATGCTCGGTTTGAACTTCAGCAAGTCGTCTTCACCGCGTCTCGATGCCTAAATGCATTGAGTTGCTGCCATGTGATTGGCTGATTAGCTATTTGTGTTAACAAGCAATTGAACAGGTGTGCCTAATAAAGTGGCCGGTGAGTGTGTATATATAAAGTGCAGAGTGCGGAGTGCGGCTGTCATTCAGTTTAGGACTAACGGCGAGTGGACACGATAAAGTACAGTTAGAGAATCCACCAGCATCGTTTCGCT
>CAKAOI010044910.1:75588-122430 GCA_916701655.1 Sebastiscus albofasciatus | reverse complement strand
GTTCCCCCCCCCCCCCCAGGATACTGTACATACTCTCCCAAACAGTTCAGCTACGCTGCACCCTTAACTTACTGCATCCCTCCTCGCCTTGCAGCACTCTGGCTCGGTGCCTCCTGAATATATTCATGGTCTTGTGACATTTCTGTGGAGTCATGGTGGGTAAAGTCAATGCAAGTTTGCACAGCGACAGCTGATGGAGCACACAGCCAAAGGAAGGGAACTGAAGCGCCCACTCTGCCCACACTAAATAATGAGCTGTCCCTACGGAGCGGGCTGACAGCAAAAATCATGTTCTGGAGTGGATGAGTTATGTCAGACGGACTTGAAACTCGCCGTGTATGGACTCTGACGGGGCGGATGGTTTGACCACGCCCCAAAACTGTTTTAAGTACGGCGGAGATAACGGATGGGTGTGGAAAAGGGCGGGACCGGAAAACGTCTGACCCCCATGTCTTAAAACAATGTGCACAACGGCCACAGGAAGTGCATCTTAACACCCTCGCTCCCGCTGCCTCAAAGTGTGCCTCAAAACTGCGGGAAGATTGTATTTTTTAATGAGTTTTCTTTTGCCATTTAAGAATTTATCATGAGACGTCTATGTGCCAGACTACTTTACAAGTCCACACGAGGGAAATAACGATGAAAGATTAGAGAAAAGGATGGTCCACGGTTTGAATCTCAGTTCATCTGAACACTGGAATGTTTTCAGAAAGACACATACGAGTCTTTTAATGAACTAAACACTTTATTTTTTTGTTTCTTTTATTTTGAAATGACAATGTTTCATTCAAAGATTTTTAAATCAAGAGCATTATTGGACAAAGTGTGAGTTATCACTAGCCAACTTGTCTTAAAGTCTAAAAGGATGTCGGCCTTTAAAGGCGCCATCCCGCTCATGCTAGTAGCGACCACGACGAATGAACTCTCCGAGGAATAATGCTTTTAACATGTTAGGACCAAAACAAAAAGCAACTGTTTGGTAATTTCATTGTTCATATTGTGTTTTTAATTATTATCTGTGTCTGAATTGAATGTGAAAATATGTGCCGCTCTCTTTTTATTTGTTTTTATACGAGCAGGTGTGGGCGGAGTCTTGGGCCGGTGTGGGCGGGGTTTATCAGTAGGGACATTACACTGCGATGCAAAGCTACTTCCTCGTTTCCACATACGGTGCTCCTCAGCATCTGCATCTGTGTTTGATCTTCGTGCAATATCCGAGTATATGAACCATATCTTATTATATGAAACCTTAGGCCCAGGCCTAAGCCTATAATGGTTTCTCTCTGTCGGTTTATGTGTGATGCAGCTGTACTTCGCACCACTAGCCTTCAACAGTCTCAGACACTGGATATTGTCAAATGTACAGGCTTTTATTGTTTTGCTGGTTTTTGTTTTCATAGGAGTTTTATTAAAGTTATTTTCCACCGTGCTGCATTTCCGCCTGTCGTCTGTTTCTTTGTTCTAGACGTGGGTTGTTGTGAGTTTGCGCCCACTCAGGGATGAACCATTGATTTTTTTCTCCTCTGTCGTGAGAGCGGAGAAGGCCAGAAATATATTCAGGGCTATTTTTGCCTGCTTGCAAGAGAAAATGAGAAAAGAAAGTAGCTTCATTCTCAAATATGAGGAGGTCCTATAAGTACACGTGCTTTACTTTTCATACATCCAGAGACACGTGTGAATTAGCTATAAAGTCAGTATTCCCTGCATCAAGGTTAAGACAATAACATACACAAATGACAAAATCTAGTAGAGCTGCAACGATTAATTGATTAGTTGTCAACTATTTAATGAATCGCCAACTATTTTGATAATCGTTTTGAGTAATTGTTTTAGAATACAAATTCAAAATTCTTGCTTTGGGAAACACTGATCAACATTTTTCACTATTTACTGACATTTTATAGACCAAACAACTAAGCATTTAATCAAGGAAATGATCAAAAGTTAGTTGCAGCCCTAAAATCTAGACCCAACCTATGATTTAAGTCTCATACGAGGTCAAATTTGCGATTGGGGTTGTCAAAGTTAACGTGACAATAACGCGCTAAGACAAATTTGTTTTAAAGTCACTAATTTCTTTAACACATTAATGCAACTTGCTATTTTTAGGTTGTAGCAGGCTCAGTTTTAAAGTTAGAGTGAAGATGCTGGTACAATATGAAACTAGAAAACCTAAAGAATCCACTGGTACCAACCATGTCATACTAGCTTGTTGCGAAGGAGGCTAAATAACGCTCCAAACTCATGGCCATTTTTAAAGGGGTCTGTTGACCTCTGACCTCAAGACATGTGAATGAAAATGGGTTCTATGGGTACCCACGAGTCTCCTCTTTACAGACATGCCCACTTTATGATAATCACATGCAGTTTGGGGCAAGTCATAGTCAAGTCAGCACACTGACACTCCAATAATAAATATTTATATACATTTGCATAAAGCAGCATATTTGTCCACTCCCACGTTGATAAGAGTATTAAATACTTGACAAATCTCCTTTTAAGGTACATTTTGAACAGATAAATAAATGTGCAATTAAATATTTGAACCAACTGACCTAGTTGAGATGTAAAATGCTCATCGCTAAACGATGCTTTATCTGCACACACTGACCTCTTCAATATCTTTCCAGTTATTTCAGGTCTCACTGCCACCGGTGGCCTTCGTGGCTCAGTTATGCTAAACAAGAACAGATCAGACTTTTGAATCTACCCTCACCACTGAGTGTACCGATGAAGAAGGACACAGAGTGTAACGTGTTGACAGTTCTGTCCGATATCAGGCAAGAGAGCAGACTTTATTTTAAGATTTGATCAAGGGCATCACATGTTGTCTCTAACCTTGACAAACTTTATAAGAAGATGAAAACAGCTGCTCGCTAGCAGCTGAAAAAGTCAATACACCTCCACCACTGCTCTCCAGGCAACCAGACCCACTGCATGCAAGGAGTCATTTCAGGGCAGGTTTCTGGCTTCTCCTCCTCACAGAAAATAACATATAGCAAAACAACAATGAGCAAAAACCTTTCATAAAGTCTCAGCTGTTAAAGTCAAATGAACTGGATGTATTAACCATTTCAAAAAGGCTATGTTGCTTTTTAATTAACCGCCTTTTCTGCTACTTGATGACTTAAACTCAGTGTAAGGACTAAGCGAGCGTTTTTCCCAAAAAGGAAAATCATAAGTTTGTATGTCAAATCTTAATTTCTAAAGTAGCTAATAACTAGCTGTAAAAGCAAATTAAAGCACAATATTTAACTTTGAAATGTAGATAGGAGTAGAAGGATAAAGTAGAAATACTTGAGTAAAGTACAAATTCCTCTAAATTGTACTTAAAAATAATCCTTTATTGATCCACTAGGGGGAAATTGGGACGTTGCAGTTGCTCTTATATAAAAGCATAAACAAATATAAGAAAAATAGAAATAAAGGAGTGTGTAACATGTAAATTATGTACATAATGCTATAATATATAACACAATAGAGAAATATAAATAAATAATTAAAAATAAGAAGTATAAGACCTACGTTCAAATATGTGCATCAGACACATTATAACCACAGTGTAAATAAGTAAATATAAAATGCTGAGAAGTCAGATCTATTAAGTGTGTTAAATATAAATGCAAGAATAGTATAAATAAGAATATTTCTTGAAATGTACAGTATAAAATGCAATATTAATGACAGTATTGACACAGTTGAATTGTTGTACAATTTATTGTGCAGTTTAATGTGTATTGCACATAAAAATGATATTTGAAGCCTGTATTATATTGAAGTACAGCAGACTTTTTGACTTGTCATTAATGTCTGTTTTATTCAAGTGTCCCACTAAGTCATGACAGTGTGACAGCGAGCCAACATACACAAAACCAGGACCCTGAATCTGAAGCAGCTAACTGTATTTCAACCATCATTATTTTTATTATTTACACCTGCGCTTTTCACTGTGACATGTGAAAATGTTTCCCGTGAAAAAGGCCTGTTGTTGTGCTCAGTGCGTCAACATAAAAATGTGCCTTTCAGAAATATGGTACAAGGTTACTTCATTACAAATTTACACCTGCTTGTGTGTCAGCGTTACCTCCGGTGACCTCTCTCTCTCTCTCTCTCTCTACTTCATGCAGATGTCATCCTCCTCATCATGCAGCTCCTTTGTGTGATGGCTGTTCATCACTTGAAGTGCACAAAAGGGCTGTTTTGTATGACTCAGGAAACATTTCTTTTAACACAGTCTCTACCATCATTTATTGGTTCTCTCTATTACTTGAAGCTGCAGTCATTGCTCAGCGTGAATCATCTGCTGTGTGAGTGTTGTTGTTGTTCACTGCAGTTGCATAATTCAATAACTCGGTGGAAGGAGTGGTCAGACACAGTGGCAGATATCCTGTACAGAGGATGTAAACAAGGGGATATAAAATAGCAAATGAAAAATAATCTGTGCAACATCTTTCCTGACTTTGACATTCATGAATATAAATGATGGAGATCAAGGACAGAGCCGTTAACTACAGTAGCTGTGTGCCGTTTCTGTCCTCCACTCCCTTAACCTTAGCTTACACATATTTGATGCTGGACAACTTTCACCGGCTTCATGTATTACACGCCTGTTTTTAGATAATGGTGATTTTACATGAACAGGAGGACCACACCTACACACTTATAGCTAAAGACAAACGGTGCTGACACTAATGTATACCCGGGAATAGACACTACAAAGGATTCTGGAAATGCATTAAAATTGCAATATTGCGTTCAGCAAATGGAGCGATACAACGCAGTTCAGCCCATGAACGTAACCCACTTTGACACAGTGGCTTCATTTCTATTGTCCGTTTCAGACACCTGTGTGTCTCGGCAGTATGATGATGTCAACTAACATCGTTCAACTGAAGGATCCATGTTCAAGCATCTGTGGAGTTCATTTTTGGTTCAATAATCAAAAACATATAAAGTTGAATCGATTAAAGAGGACCTATTATGCTTATTTTCAGGTGCATACTTGAATAATTTTACATGCTTTAAACCTGCAGTGGGCAGAATATTTTGGCATCATTGGGCAAAAATTCCATAATAACCTTTCAGCATATTGTAATTCAAGTGTTCTGAGAGAAAACTAGACTCCTGCACCTCCTCATGGCTTTGCAGCGACAGCAAAAGCATGATCACCCCACAGCTTCTACCTCGACCTCGGGACTTCTAAAGAAAGTCAACCCGATGACTGCAAAGCCCTGTTACGCTCGCGGAGAGTTAAAATCTCAGACAAATAAGATGGGGCGATGCCGTTAATGGCTTTAAAAACAAACATCAAGAGCTTAAAATCGATTCTAAAGTGAACTGGAAGCTAATGGAACGAGTAAAGTATAGGGGTAATGTGTTCTCGTCTGGAAGTGTTAGTTAAAAAGCGAGCAGCAGCATTTTGCACAAGTTGGAGATACGCAAGGGAAGATTGGTTGAGACCAACATACAGTGCATTACAATAGTCAAGTCTCGAGCTAATAAAGGTGTGAATTGTAATGCTTATTTCTCGCCTTAAATGTTGTCAGAAACATCTTGTAGTGTACCGTTTAGCTGGATAATGAGAAAGTTTGCTCCTGCTGGTGGGCGGTGCTTGGTTAACAGTACACTAAACTAACTAAAGGTGACACCACAGTGATATATAGCCCAGAGGATTTCTGGTTAGATAATCATGGTAGTCATGACTGCCACTCAAAGCTCCTGGGCTTTACAGATAAAGCCTCCCACATGATGACTCAGTCATGTTAAGGGAATTCCTCCCACCTGTAGGGTTTCCCATGCTGCACCTAATTAAATGTTGATGAAGATCCATAATCTCATTTTACAGCCAAAGTAGTTTCCTCTTCGGGTGGGGGGAGGGCGGGCTAAATGTCCAAAGAGCTCCTGGGAAATGTTGGAAAACACGAACCAACCAAGGGAAAGCTATTTTAGAGGTGGTGGATGTGAGAGAGTTGCTTCTCATGTAATCCTGAGTGGACACCGAGCATCATAAGGCCGACAGCAGGGTGTGTTGTTGACTGGAGTGCCACCTCAGTGGGGGTGTGAGGCTGAAGCTTGAAACTGGCGCTAACATTACTCAGAGAGTGCTTCCTATTCTACGGAGGCTCTTCTTGGCCCGAGAGGAGGAAATATGGTATTGTGGCTACCGAGCCAGCATGTGAAAATAATAAAAATGTCTGCTCTCCAGTCTCAGCCAGTCATGACAAGCTGCCATGAAGCAGACTTCACACAAAGCAGAGTCCCATTCATCACAGCAGGCTATTGAACAACGATTTGGCGGCATAAGAGGAGGATGTAAACGCTCATCCTTCTCAGGTGTTATACCTGATGATGCAAGCAAAAGACAGCGGGAGATTACTTATAATATATTTTGATTATAAGTTATAGGCTTCAGACCTTTACCAAAATGAAGTTTATTTAAGTGTGCTATTAGTATACTTCTTTTTAACTTAAAATAAGTATACTTACAGTTTACTTTTTATGTATTTATCAGAGATATACTTAACAAAAGTATACTTGGCTCATACTAAAAAGTATACTTAAAAGTCTAAGTTTACTCGGCTTATACTCATAAGTATACAGAAAGTCTAAGTAAACATGGCTTATACTGACAAGTATACAGAAAAGTCTAAGTACAAAAACAGTAACAGCAGCAAAAGATACAAATATATTAACAGTAATAGCAGTGTTTAAGTTTGAATTTACTAATTTAATTTAATATCTTTTTGATAATGTTTTTGTATTTTCTGAATATCTACCTAAAGCTTGAACAGGAGTAGAAAAATAACATCCAATAGATAAATGCCTTAGACTTTTATGCCCTATCTGCCATGATTTGATTTGTGTATGTGTCTTGTGCTTAGAGGGGTGTGATTGTATATTTGTAATAGCATCATTTGTTGGTTTGGATGATGTTGCTATATTGTTCTGTTAGATGATGGTGGGCTAACATGCCGGAATGAAAAAAAATATTCATTCATTCATTTACAAAGGTACACATTTAAAGTTTAAAGAATAATCTTCTTTATATTGTTCTTTTATACAACTGTACATGTATAAAAACATGTGAAATACTCCATCCCCTCTCTCAAATCATCTTCCATAACGTGATTTTCTCGAGGAAAAGGCAGCATCACAGCAGTGCAATAACAGATGTGACGCAGGTAGCTATGGAATAACATGTCTATTAGCCACCAACACATGTAGACTTTTCTCTCCATGCACTCCAAGTGTTTTCTTCAACAGGCATAAATATATAGCAGCAAATACAGTATACAGTATTGACAATAAACAGACTATTAACAAAATTGCACAAGTGGAAAATGATATCGCACAGTGAGAATGAAATGAAATTCCACCTAAAAATATTTATTATATATCATTACACTTTAGTAGTAATAATGATAATGATATTGCATAGTCATTATACAGTATAGTGCAGTTATTGTCAGTTTTTGGTGTGTACGTGTTATATATATATATATATATATATATATATAAAATATTGGCATGTTTTTTAAGGTTGTAAAATGTAATTTAGCTGCTTATGTGTCACCACAGGAGTTGAAATCTTATTTAGCCCACAAACTGTTGTTGCTAATGTAGCATACATAACATGAGAGAGAGAGGTTAATTGAACGTATTTTTTTTTTTAACAATGTCTTTATTGTTTTTTTTTGTTATACAAACATCAGCATTATTATGCAATATATTCAATACAGAATTTACTTTAACAAATATAACATACCCCACACACCCACCCGTTCTCTCTTAACTTTTCCCTTTCTTACAGGGCCAAAATCAATATACAGCTTCACAGTATCAATCATACAATTGAACAGTCAAATGGCACCTCTAACAAAATGAAGATACACATAAACAGAACATAAATATATAGAAAATAAATAATAAATATTTTTTCAAAAACAAGAATCCATTCCCTTCTGAGGGTCTACCACTATTGTGAATTGTTGTCCTATCTTAATTATTACTCCTGTAGAAGCTCACCAATATCACTACTTTTTATGAAATCATTAAAAGATTTCCATATTTCCTCATAAACATCCAGTTTGTTTTTCAAGGTGTATGTTATTCTAATTGAACCTATTTTAGTGTTATATTTAACGTGGCTCATTATTTCCTGGTTGTCTCCTCGTCACACTTTTTTCACTTTTATGTAATGTCAACACTAGGTACGTTGTTTTACAGCCAGCATGGTCGTATAACCAGCACCAGTCGCAGCACACCACACATGCAACATGGGTTTCCACGTGAAGGGGTTGACTTGTTTATATAAAATGACGGACAGCAGCTCTGAGCCAATCAGCTCCCACTGTGTCATTTACGTCATCTTTACCATGGAAACCCCTATTTGTCAGTCAATAGGAGAGCGCTTGGGGGCGGAGCTTGAATTGAGGTCGCGTTTTGAGCCCGCTGATTGGTCAGTAGCTCCAGAGCCGTTGAGAGGTGTTGTGAGGAGGAGGAGCCGTTGATCACTGTGTCAAACCGTCTGTATCCTCCGTCTCCCATTGACGAGGAATACCGGAGCGTTTTCACTCAATGTTTCACTAACTGCTCGGTTATAATTTTACTCGACACCAAGGACAACGAAAGAGGCGATTGTTTTTTATCAGCACAGGTTGGTTTTGTTCATTTTAACCTCTTCTTTGTTGTAGTAAAACATGAATAATCGAGCGTTAACAGTTGCGTAACTAAGCTCTCTTCTGCGCATGCGCGGCTTTGCATGGCTTTGCTCTACTTTCTTATACTTCTTTCATAACCTAATTAAATGGCCTTTTACAGGTGTTTAAATTCACTCTTAGACGGAGTATAAATGTCTGCTTGTGTTAAATGTTAAATGAACCCCTCTGTGGTGAAAAAGCTGCTTTTTATTGGCTGGTTTTGATGGATATGGTGCACTTTTTACATAACTGTGTCAGTGTACCGTGGCTCTGGATTGCAGGTCAACGTGTGTGTATGGATGTTGAATAGCAGGTCAGTGGAGTTAAGATGGGGGGAAGGGAGGTTTGCTCCCATTACTAATCAGATTTTACTTATTTTTAACCTTTTATCTTGTGTGAACTATAAGTGGAATATGATATACAGTGTAATATAGTCATTTACCTTTTAAAATGAGCTGTTTTAGTTGGACTAAGAGGAAGATTTGTCAACATTGCTCACCTTATTTCCACAGGTAATGGCTTTCTTTAAATATATTAAGTATGTCAAATGTAATTGGGTGGACTTAAATAAAAAAAAATACTTTTCAAAGTCTTGGCTTACTGTTCACACAGAGTACCTGCCTCACAGTACCTGTTGATAGTCAAGTCAAGTCAAGTCAAGTCTATTTCTATAGCACATTTAAAACAACATGAGGGGGAAGGGAGGTTTGCTCCCATTATTAATGAGCTTTTATTTACTTATATTTAACCTTTATCTTGTGCAAACTATGAGTGAAATATGATATACACAAACTAAGAGGAAGATTTGTCATCATTGCTCAGCTTATTTAACAGAGGTATCACCTGAGAACAATGGCTTTCTTTAAGTATGTCAAATGTAATTGGGTGGACTTAAATTAAAAAAAATGCTTTTCAAGGTCTTTGCTTACTGTACACACACACAGAGTCGTTTGTCCCTGCCTCACAGTACCTGTGGATCTGTTGATAGTCAAGTCAAGTCAAGTCAAATTTATTTCTATAACACATTTAAAACAACATGAGCTGACCAAAGTGCTTTACAGACACAGGCAGAATAAAAAACAGGTCAACAGAGCAGACAACAAAATCACACATATCCACAGACAGAGACCAAGATAAAAATCCATGAGTAATTATAAAAGAGCCAATGAGCATTATAATGAGCATTATAAAAGACCAATTAGTAATCAGAATTCAAGTACATTCAAAAGCCAAAGAAAAGAGGTGGGTCTTGAGGTTGACATGTTAATCACATTACAATGCTGTGTAGTTCAATGTTATCTGAATATTGAGACCTTTTAATAGATTTAACCTCAGGTAGAGCTTTAATTTCTAATTATGTTAAATATGTCACCATATGACTACACAGAAAGCAGCTTCCTTTAATACAAAAGAGTGATTAACTCTTGGTGACAAAGACTTTGTATTTCATCATTATTCTTATTATTATCATTATTTTTTGCAGTTTTACTGATGTTATTACTCTGTCATGATTCATAAGGTATAAGGCACATGTAACTTAGCTATAATGTAATGAAAATACTAATTATTCAGACCAGAATATGTACAGCAGCTTTGCAGCTCTTAAAATAACACTGGACTAATGTTTTGCCCTGTGATTAACTGGATTGTGTAAATGATAATACAATATATATCCCATCTTCCAACATTATGTTTTCTTTTATATATTCTATCTTTTAACTATTGCTTATGTAATTCCTGACTTCAGAAGCTGTGTAGCTGGATACAAGTGAAAAGCATGTGGTTTTATGAAACAAGGCTATTATTGCTTTGTGCTGCACTAGAGCCAAATCCATGTGACTGGAGCAGCGTTGTATAATGCTGCCTGAGATCTGTGCCAGTGTGTTGGGTATATCAGCGCTCACAGCTGAAACCGGGCTGAGCTGGAAGAGGAGGAAGCTCACTTCCATTATGTCACTCTTCTGCTCTGTTTTGAGAGTGTTTGTGTGGACATATCTTGGAGACTTTTGAAGATTTGAATAGAAAGTTGTAATTTAGCAACTGCTGTTCTGTGATGTGATGTTCATGGAGGAAGGGGTATCTGGTAAGCTCATATTCATATTGAAGTGCATTTTCTTTTAAGGTTTAAAACAAGTAAATGGACAGGATGTTGTTCTGATTTGCTAGAAATGATGGTGGTTTTGTTTTGCTGTTTCGCAAAGCAAGCCTGGCTGCTGTTTGCACAAGTTTTGGCGTACAAAGTGTTTGATATTTTCACGATGGTGCAGGATTGATATGGGAGAAATCATGATAAACCTCTTATTGCTGCAGACCTTGATACATGTTTGGCAACAGTTCCATTGCGATAACCTAGTTTTTATATCTTTTGTAGCATGTTTTGTTGGCTGCTCAAGGCTTTAAAGCGATGGTATGCAGAATATTTTTTGCATCATTGGGCAAATATTCCATAAAACCTTTCAGCATATTGTAATTCAGGTGTTCGGAGAGAAAAGTAGACTTCTGCACCTCCTCATGGCTCTGTTTTCAGGCTTTAAAAAAAATCTAGCCTGTGACGGGAGACTTTGGCCAATCACAGGTCATTTCAGAGGGAGAGCGTTCCTATTGGCTGTTCATTTAATGGCAGCAGCTGTCAAACTAGGCAGCGCTGATCAAATATGAATCAATACACTGCATTACGGTAACAGAACGGTTTGATCGGAGTTTGCGAGTGATTGACAGCTACTCAGAGACGGCAAGGCTCCAGATCAGCTCTGACTGGTTGTTTTTCTCCGGTCTGTGAAACCTTGCAGATGCCGTTAGGAGCTCCGGAGGACAAAGACAAACATGATTTTTTTCATATTACCTGTCTCATGCACTACTGTCAGGTTATAGTGACCATTTTATAGAAATAACTTTTTTTAAATCATATTTGCTCCAATTCTACCTACTGCAGCTTGAATACCTTGCTGCATACAGTTAACACTGCTTCCAGTAAACGGACTGAGTGATCATAAATAATTTGCTGGGTTATGCAATGTTAGTGTTAGGATTTTGTGTGATGCAGTGTTGTGTCATAAACTTAAACATTTCTTTTCTCTATGCACAAAATGCACAGGAAATAATAATTTGTGTTTCTGTTGTAGGGCTGCAACTAACGATTATTTTAATTGTTGATTAATCTGTTGATTATTTTCTTGATTAATCGATTAGTTGTTTGGTCTATAAAATGTCAAAAAATTGTGAAAAATGTCGATCAGTGTTTCCCAAAGTCCAAGATGACGTCCTAAAATGTCTTGTTTTGTCCACAACTCAAAGATATGCAGTTGACTGTCATAGAGGAGTAAAGAAACCAGAAAATATTCACATTTAAGAAGCTGGAATCAGAGAATTTAAACTTTTTCTTAAAAAATTACTGAAATTGATTATCAAAATAGTTGGCCATTAATTTAATAGTTGACAACTAAATGATTAATTGTTGCAGCTCTGTTCTGTTGACATGATGCTGACCTGAGGTCAACCCTAACTTCCTCCTGACATCCTAACCTGTTGTCCCTCCTTGCTCTCTCCTGATTGGCCATTTGCAGCAGCCAATAGAAAGTCCCATCTGAGCGCTTGGCAACTTCCTCATTTGAACTAAGTGGGTCATTTCCTCTAAGGTGGTAGTGGGTGGTTGGAAAGTCTGCTAAGTCTTTTTGTGGATTGTTAAAACAGGAAAAACCTTCATTAAAACTTTGAGAAGTTATGTAAAACCGCTTATGTAAAGCGAGAAGAATAGACCAGTTGAACTTGCGCTCTTACATAAATAGCTGCGCCCTGATCTTGGATTGCAGGGAAACTGTGCAATATTTTGGATTTGGAATCAGTACCTGTTGCCAGTTTTTCCTATTATGGCTCAAGCAGACATAAATAGCTTAAGCTACTGCTGGTCTGCTGTGGAAGGTGTAGGAGGACGAGGAGGAGGCCGCAAAGCTGATAGAAGCTGTTTTTACACCCCTGAATGCCCGTGTGGTTAGCCACAAGGAAGTGAAACACAACCTGTATTCATAATGTGGATGCTCATGTTACGATCATAGAGTTGGCAGAGATTATGTAAGGTGACTTGTGTAATTACTGAATGTTATGGAACAAGGTAAATGGTACTTGAGGGACTGTAGGCACATCTTTTCTTATATTATTCGTCCATTCAGGGGCGCTGCACTGTGTTACATAAGGCTATGTTTATTTGATTGAAGTGAACATGGTCAATGCATCAACTCATCTGTTTATTATGTGTTGGCGTGGGATCTGTGTCCGTGGTATAAATGATAATGCTGTTATTTATTAGGGAGAGCTTGTCAGTTTTTCATCCTGCCAGTTTATTAGTTAAATTGGGAAGGGCCACAAAGGAGCTCCAGAGCATTTTATCTTCCCAACGTCCAAATTAGTCCTTGTGCGAGGTGACAGCCCAGTCGCACAGCAGTTCCTGAAATAGTCACAAAATTGAATGTATTGATTTGTGTACAATTGTGGAAGTATAGAGTATGGTGAACGCCGCGTAGGGAGGAGGTCGCGGTGGATGGGCGGGTCAGAAAACACAGGACTTTCACCCGGGAGACCAATGTTCATGTCCTGTGTGAAACCAGTCAATGTTGACTTATTTGTCACGTAACTTCTGTACTTAAGTTACACCACTTCTGGTGTTATTTCAACTCAAACCACGATCTTTTCCTAAACCTAACTAAATAGTTTTGTTCCCTAAGTCTAACCAAGTCAATCTTTTCCTAAACCTAACTAAATAGTTTTGTTCCCTAAGTCTAACCAAGTCAATCTTTTCCTAAACCTAACAGAGTAGTTTTATTTTGAAAAGCCTGTAGCGGAAATTGCCATGTGCATCTCGTGTTGCTGGACATTCGTAGGAAAACACGCTAAAAGTACGTTACTTAAAGTTGCGCTGAGTGTCATCAAAAAAAGGGAAATTTGTGTCTATGTACACAAATCAAATAAATTAAATTTCGTGACTATTTCACGAACTGCCGTGAGACTGTGTTGGAGGTGAAGGTTTCAGAGCTGTGTTTTCATCTCTACAGACAAACCTTTCAAAAGGAAAAAGCTCTTTTGAAAATGTAACCAGATCAAACTGGTCTGGAGGCTTTAGTCCACCTGGAAAGGGCAAACAACAGCCTATTTACTGTGCAGACCTTTTGAAGGATGGATGGCTGCAGCCTTCGTGTGATTTTGTGTGTTTGTGTCTCGGTCCTGCTGTGACCTATTCTTTATCATTGACTTTTTAAAAGGCTGAGATCCAACGCTACACTGGCTGTTCAGATCAAAGTGATGGTTAATCCCTATTGATTGCTTCTTATTTTATCCTACTTTCTGTATTGATCTGCTATCTGTGGAAGTGTGCTTCATTGTAGAGGGTTTGTCTGAGTAATTTCACCTGTGTTTTATTTTCAGACTGCATCCTGAGGCATCAACTCCATTTACGTGCTAGTGCCATGCGCTTGCCATGTGGAAGATAACTTAATCACCCATCGTTTGCCCTTTGGTCCGCCCCATGTCTGAGCACAGCGATCCAAAGCACTACCTTTACTCAACCCTGGACGGGCGCGAAAGGAACCGGGAAAGGGTCGGCCTCCAGCTGGAGGAAGAGGAAGGCTCCCCCTGCGTCCCCATCAGCCAACTTCACCGCATGGCCAACAGTTACAACAAGGGCTGTGGCGGGCGGGACGGGGTCGAACATGAAGCGGAGTTGGGATTGTCATCCGAGGGGAGCGACAGCAGCCACGAGCACCTGGCCTCGTCGGGCTCCCCGCACGACGACAGGAAGCGGCCATGCCCACCTTTACACGAGGATGTTGAGATGGGTGGCAGCGGCTCGAGCGGGAGCGGAACCGAGTCCCATGGCAACGAGTCGCATGGCAATGAGTCCCACGGCAATGAGTCTGTGGGCAGCTCAAGTGGCAACTGCAAGGACTCCGCTCTCATGGAGTCGTCAGAGAGCAACAAGAGGTGAGGGCACATCAAACGCACTGAATCGTGGTAAATTACATTTTTTCCCGCCGCCATGGGGGAGCGGACCATCTAGGTCACGGAAGTAAGGTTCATTAAATGTAATAGAAGGGCCATTTTCTCCTCTGTGAGTCATTGATGGTCTGAGTCATTGTTGTAGTCTAGCAGCGACTGTCTCACACTGAGGAAAGAAGTGGTTATTTAATTCCTAAATATGATACGACTATAAAAGACAAGGACCGTTAGCACAGTTTCATTTACAAACAACTTGTTGCCTTCAAAAAGCAAAACTACCTCTATCCAGGAAAAATGTATATAATGCAGACTCATCACTTAAGCAGGTTAATTGTCATTTGTAGGAGTCAACATTAATCATATGATGTGAGATAGTCAAATACCACTGTGCTAACTCCTCAGAGATAATATTTACATGATTTTGAGAAGAGTTCTGGACTTGTCTGAAAATAGCTCACCTACTGGAGGTCGGCTGTTACATAACCAAGCTTTAAAGTGGCAATCCGTAAGATTTCAGTTCTGGTTGATTTGGGGACACCCTGTTTACTGGTGGTAACAGCAAATGTGGTTTAACACTACAGGTCCCAGAATACTGGGGGCAGCAAAACAAACTATATTTAATAAAGTATTTGTCGTTTTGACAGTGAAAATGCTTTTGAAACAGCAGCAGTATGAAATGTTCGGTTTGAATCAGAAGTAACTTTATACAGCATTTTTTCTTCCCTTGTATTTTCAATTATGGCTTACTTAGCCCAAATAATAGTATCAAATAAATATATACTTAGAGAAAAGGCTCTGTTTACAATTAGTGGTGCACCACGTGGTCCTTTCCTTGAACTGTGCCACTTGTTTTTACATTTCAAATCCAGGGACAGATACATTTGACAGATACGTTTGCTGCTGTTGATATTTATATAGACTTATTTATACAGATGGTGTTTGTGGTATTCTGGGTACACTTTGTAACACCAAGTCCTTGAATCACTTAATATGTTTAGTCTTACCTTTTTGTTTTGGTGCTCTCAGTGTTCTCCCATAACGCTCTGTTGTTTATGGTTACAGCTCAAACTCTCACAGCCCCTCGCCGCCAAGCAGCTCCAACGCCTTCAGTCTGGCGAGCTCCGAGCAGGACAACCCTTCAACCAGCGGCTGCAGGTTAATATACATCTTTCATCTTAAGAAAATAAACTAAGTAAAAGTTATCTTTTACGGTCTTCCTCCGTAGTAAAATGGGAGTTTTTACTTGCATGCAACAGTAGAAAGTTCTCCAGACTAGACCTGCTGGAGATGCACACCTCTGCCAATCAATCCCTCCATAATTCATCCTCTTACATACTGATGTCACGTTCTTGGGGTGTGACGGCACTGGTGAGAGCTTGCCATTCTGACACACGTGTATCTGTCTCATGCTCGCCCTGCAGCAGCGAACAGTCCGCCAAAGCGAAGACACAGAAGGAGGTCTTCAAGACCCTCAAGGAGCTGAAGATGCACTTACCGCTGGAAAAGGGGAGCAAGGGCAAGCCCAGCACCGTCAACACGCTCAAATATGCGCTGCGATGTGTCAAACAGGTGAAAGGTAAGAGTCGCTTCCTTCTGTTGGTACTTTCTTCATGCACATGTTCATCATACATGTATTCACAATGTAGTTATTGTACATCAGCTATTGTGATGATGGTGAAGAAACTGATATTTCTTCTTAAATAATTACAAATATTGTAGAATTTTGATCCATCTGGGCCATCAATTCTGAATCATATTCTCTAATTTGGGGTGTGAATATTGCATAAAGATCAATGAAAAAACTATGGTTATGGGATAAAGCATGATACTTATATATATAAAAGTATCTTTTTCATTGATACTGGATGTGAAATTGGTTGTGCATTGAACCATCTTCTCTTTGTTTTGCAGCCAATGAGGAATACTACCAGATGCTGATGACCAATGACAGTCAGCCACCAGGGTTTGATGTATCGTCCTACACCATCGAGGAAATCAACAGTATCACCTCTGAGTACACCCTCAAAAACACTGTAAGTAAAGTACCTCTGATCTTCGCCTCTCAACAGGGTCATGGCGTTAGCTTATATTTGTCTCGAAATATGATTTGAGTTATTTCAAATGTGCAAATGAAATTCAAGAATTTGTATTGTAAGTGAAAGTAATCTCTCAACTGCTGAAATCTGATGATGTTTAACAAATCAGTAGTATAGACTAAATATTGTGCGTTCTCTTCCCTTTTTTTTCAAATGGAAACGAACACACAGCCGTTGCAAAAATCTGTTACGTAAGTTACCAAAGTAAGCTTAACAAAGCTAACCAATAAGATTATGAATAATGTGAGCGCTGGCACCAGCTGAGTCAAAGTTAGCTGTGCTAAACTAGAAAATAACTGAAAGGGATAGTGGGGTTGTATGTATTCTCCCATGTTTAGTGAGGTAAAATTCTTATTTTTGTGAATGGAGTCTGGTGGCTTTGAAGAGAGCGATATAAGGGCATCAGTTTCACGTCGGAAAGGGCCGTCTGACGGCGAGGTAAAACAGCTGTAGATGGGAGCAGCAGAAAAGCGTATTTTAGCCACCTAAAAAAATCAACATCAGTTTAAGTGTACGCTATATTTAGAATATTTTCACCGCTTTACCTCGCCGTCAGACAGCTCTTTCCGACAGGGAACTGAAGCAGTTATATCGCTAGGGAAGGGCTTGGGAAAATAGCATTTTGACACTAAAACATACATACTTTGACCAAAATTATAATTTTCAGATTTGAATACATAAGGAACATCACTGGGAAGCTACAGAATGATATAAAAACCAATAAAATAATGGACCCGACCTTTAAGATTGAATTCGTCAGTACAACATACAAAATATTGTGAAAAATGTGAAAACACCTAACTAACTGATTTTCTTTCTGTTTTTCAGGATATTTTTGCTGTTGCCGTCTCACTCATCACGGGGAAAATCGTTTACATCTCGGACCAGGCGGCGTCCATCTTGAACTGCAAGCGGGAAGTGTTTAACAATGCCAAGTTTGTGGAGTTCCTGTCACCTCAGGACGTCAGCATGTTCTACAGCTTCACCACGCCGTACCGCCTGCCCTCATGGAGCATGTGCACCGGAGCAGGTACCAGCTATCCCTAAACTGGAAATACTGTTTTTATGTAACCTAAAATCCTCCATCACAGACTTTAAAATTCATAACTGGGCTGACAGGAATGGTAGATCTTCCATCACCCACAAAGGGCACATGGAGAATGCACGCAAAACACGACCCATAACACCTGCACATACACCAGCATCTGTTTCCTTTACATGACTCATCCCTGTGCACACATGCTCATACACGCATAGCACATATTTCATTAACATGCTCATTCACACATTAATGAAAGCCGGTCTACTCACACACACCTGTCACATATTTGCTGAAGACATAATCACATGTTGGTGCAGTCAGAAGCTAAGAAGAGTTGCCAGTTTATTAGGTACACCTGCAGAAATCTAATGCAAAGCTCTGCAATAAATCCTTTTTGAGGGTCAAAATTGTATTGTTGACACTGTCTTAGAGGAGTTAATTCATGCCTATGGTAACATTTTGTGGTGTATGGCATAATACTGATGGGTGTTTTTAATTTTATGTCCCGTCGTTTTCAAGAATCCACTAAAATCAACTTTCAGAGACGTACGTCTGCATCAAATAATATGATTTTAGCCGGTTGTCCCTTTTAAAGAGGACCTATTATGCTCATTTTCAGGTGCATACTTATATTTTGGATTTCTACTAGAACATGTTTACATGATTTAATGTTTCTCATACCAGCTGTGCTGCAGCACTGGGTTCTATGTGTCTTTTGTGTTACTTGATGACATCACCACATTACAGAAGAAGAGGCAGGACTTTAATCAAGGTGGATGAGGCAGTTCAAGAGCCGTGTTTCTATGGGGGAGAGTAACTCCCTTTGGCGTGGACTTTGATTTTGTAACTTTGCAGACCTTTTACATGCACAAAAAAACTACACACCAGCACACTAAAGGAAAGGGGAAAAGCACAAAAGCATAATAGGTCCCCTTTAATGCTATTCCATTGTCCACCCACTTTCATTACTGTGGTTGATGTTGTGGTCTTAACTTGAACAGCTTGTGGTCATTTGGGGATTTGGGAGCTGTTATCAGTCCAGTGATGTCAAAGCAGTGCCGTTTTGCAGGGATCACTGGGTAATTCAAGCTGGTTAAGTAATGGCTGAGCAGCTGCAGTTTTACATAAAACGTTTTCCTTGTGCTTCGACTGTAATGTATCTTCAAACTTCAGTTGCATAATTGCGTTTTTACCCTCTTCCCTTTTTTGGAAGAGACAAACTTCTCAGGTCATATCTACAGATGACTAACCAATGGTTGGTTTGGAAATCTAATGCATTTGGTGATCTAATGTATTTGGTGATATATTCATCCCACCTTCCTTCTCTCTGTCTCTCATTCAGAGTCGTCTCCCACGGAGTGCATGCAGGAGAAATCCTTCTTTTGCCGCATCAGGTGAGTGGCAGCGGCCGGCGCCTACTCTGATCCATAGTTTCCTGCTCAAACAGGCTCTGAGTCAGCAGCACAGGGTTGGTGAGAGGAGGGAGGAAGTCAGCAGCTGTGAGCTTTTAAACAGTCTCTCCATCTAGTGGCCCAGATGGGGCGTTACAGCTACAGTTTAACATACAGTAAAGGATGATCATTAGTTAGAATTAGGGCTGTCAAAGTTAACGCGATAATAACGCGTTAACGCAAATTCATTTTAACGCCACTAATTTCTTTAACGCTTTAACGCAATTTGCGAATTTTAGGTTGTCGCGGGCTCAGTTTCAAAGCTAGAGGGAAAATACTGGCATCATATGAAACTAGAAAAACCTAAAGAATCCCCTGGTACCAGTTTGGTGCAGGCAAACTTAAATTTATTTTGAAAGCCTCTTTAGATAATACTCCAATACTATGCTCCAGTATTATAATGGTGTGTGTTTGGTTGTGTTGTAGTGGCGGTAAGGAGCGTGAAGGAGCTCTGCAGTACTATCCTTTCCGAATGACTCCGTACCTGATGAAAGTCCAGGATGCTGAGCTGGCTGAGGAACAGTTCTGCTGTCTCCTGCTGGCCGAGAGGGTGCACTCTGGATACGAAGGTGAGGCCTTTTGACCACACCCGCATGTTTTCACACACATTTCTAGTGTTCATTTTACTTCATTTAATACAGACATAAATAAGGGAAGTAAAATGCAAAGGGAAAATAATGCATAAATAAATAAATACAATTTAATAATGAATAAATCAATTTAAAAATTAATTTAAAATAAAATGTAATAAATGCAAAAACAAATAAATAAATTAAAAGTTAATAAATAAATAAAAGGTAAATTTAGATGGGGGAATTAATACAAAGGTAAATAACTAAAACAAATAGCAATTAATGTCAATTAAAATTATTTGTAATACTATTTTTGGTACATTTAATGGCATATTTATTTATCGAGATATATATTTATTTGTTATTTTGGCAGGTTCTGTCCTCCAGATATACAAATGGCACAAACATTTAAATAAAACAGTCAGCTAAAAGTGAGGTGCATGTTTAATGATCACCATTTGCTTTTTTGTTTTACAGGCCAATTCATTTTTTTTCTTCTCTCTCCACAGCACCCAGAATCCCTTCTGACAAGCGTATCTTCACCACCACACACACACCTAACTGTGTGTTCCAGGATGTGGATGAGAGGTGAGTGGACTGAACATCATCTGTGCTGCTGTGCTGTTGAATGAAGTGAATGTTTATAACTGTTTTTTATTGTTTCTCCTTAAGGGCTGTTCCTCTGTTGGGTTACCTCCCTCAGGACCTGATCGGGACCCCTGTGCTACTCAATCTGCACCCAAGTGACCGCCCCTTAATGCTGGCTGTGCATCGAAAAAGTAAGAACCCCTTTCACTCACGTGGTTGTCTTTTTTTTAATTCTTTATTTGATTTTGGGACAGCATTTGCTCATCTCTCACTCACACACCTTCTGTTGCCAACAGTTCTGCAGTTCGCCGGTCAGCCGTTCGATCACTCCTCGATCCGTTTCTGTGCAAGAAACGGCGAGTACGTCACCATCGACACCAGCTGGTCCAGCTTCGTCAACCCCTGGAGTCGCAAGGTCTCTTTTGTCATTGGCAGGCACAAAGTCCGCATGTGAGTATACTCAATGTGTTGTTTTAGTTAAGGTTTTTTGTCATTAGTAGTTGGAATCATTTTAATTTTGAGCACTGTAGATGACAGCGGTCTGTGCGTTTTTCAGGGGTCCTGTGAATGAAGATGTATTTGCAGCACCAGCTTTCCATGGAGGGAAGATCATGGACTCAGACATCCAGGAAATTAGTGAACAGATCCACAGGCTGTTACTCCAAGTATGTACACACACTAGACGCAAACTTAAATACACATTTTCATACACGCATTTGCCAGTTTCTGTAACAGTCTTCCCTCTCTTCAGCCGGTCCACAACGTCGGCTCAAGCGGTTACGGCAGCCACGGCAGTAATGGTTCCCATGAGCAGCTGGTGAGCATCAGCTCGTCCAGCGAGAGCAACGGGAACGCCGCGGTGGGGAACGTGGCGGAGGGGAACACGGCGGAGGAGACCAAAAAGGCCAAGCCTCCCAGGACGTTCCAGGAGATTTGTAAAGGGGTCCACATGCTTAAGAACCAGGACTCCCAGGTCTGCCTGCGCTCCCCTCCTACGTCGCCCTCACCGTCGCCATCTAAGCCTGAGCAGAAGAAGAGCTCTGACTGTGAGTTCAATTTAATATTACCCGTTACCATACTGTGGTCGCTTTTATTGTAATATATACTCCAATGTGCAGTACATATTACAGTGTAGTGAAAAGTGAATTAAAAATCAAACAACACTGTGTTTTATGTTTGTGTTCAGCTCTGTGTGTTTACCTGTTTCTGATGTTTTCTCTTCCCTAACCCTCCAGCAGCAGCTCAGAGGAGTCCAGCTGCGCGTCTGAAGGGCTCAGCGCCCCCTCTGCAGGTCAGAGACGGTACTGCAGCCAGCATGGAGGACCTCACTTGCAAAGACCAGACTGTCTGCTCCTACCAGCAGATCAGCTGCCTCGACAGTGTCAGCAGGTCGGTGTTTGTGTCCACGTATGATGACAGTTTAAAGATCACGTGTGTGACGCATGCATTCTGATTAAATCCATATCTGTTTCTCAGGTACCTGGAGAGTTATAACATCCCCATCACTGCGAAGAGGAAGTACCAGTTCTCCACCAACACCAGCACCGCCTCCTCCAACTCTGATGACGACAAGAAGGGTTCAGAGGACGGCATGCAAGTGCCTCAGGATACAAACCAAAGTATGTACACAGCATGCATCTGTGTACATAAACACATGCCACAAACCATCTAGGATATTAGATCCACCCGCTGTGTTGTTAATTATCATTGTTGCCTGCATCAGCTTTAGACTGTAATCATCTATGGCTTGGAGCTAACAGAGGATTGCTCTCTCCCCATCCAGACCCTTTGATGCTAGACGCCCAGCCAAGCCTGTCAAACATGAAAGCACTTAAGAAGCCTTCATCTGGGGAGGCTGCTGTGGTGGGAGGCCCCCTAGCACCCCTCACCCTGCCCAGCAAGGTCGAGAGCGTGGTGTCCCTCACCTCACAGTGCAGCTACAGCAGCACCATCGTCCATGTGGGAGACAAGAAGCCTCAGCCAGAGTCTGGTGAGTGTCAGCGTCCATTTTTTTAACATAAGTGATGCTAGAAAACAAGTTCTGCGTGACTGATTTATGTTTATGGCTCTGATTCGTTCTACAGAAATGATCGAGGATGTGGCGGAGAGCCCTGCGCCCCCGGCTCTACATGTCAGCGTGGTGCCCAGCCAAGAGGAGGAGGCCTACAAGCGGCTGGGACTGACCAAACAGGTGCTGGCTGCACACACCCAGAAAGAAGAGCAGGCCTTCCTCAACCGCTGCCGAGAGCTCCACAACGCCAGGACCTTCCAGAAGGACTGTTTCACATATCTGCACAAGCAGAGACGTTCAGCCAACGCTGATGGTACACAAGGTTTAATAGTAACCACGGCTGTCAAAGTTAACGTGATAATAATTTTATAGTAACCACATCAAATTTAGAGTGTCATTCTTCTCTGTCATATCTGAAAAACAACCCTCTGACCTCTCCATGTGTCATCTCAGGATCATCCGGCCTACGAGGTGCAGCCAAACAGGGCACCACCAGACCTGAGACTACTGCCAAGAAGGGCAACCGTAACAGGAAGTCCAAGAAGCAACGGATGAAGCATCCTGACTCGTCAGACAGCGCCGAATCAAACCGCAAACCCCGGCCCCCCCTCCAGGGTCTCAACCAAACCTCCTGGTCTCCATCAGAGGCATCCCAGTCAGCTTTTAACGTCTCCTACCCAGCCATGGTGCCTGCCTACCCGCTCTACCCCCCTGCACCTGCAGCCTCAGCCCAGGCCCCCCACCCTGACCCCTCCCTTTCCGCCGGCTTTGGAAAGGGGCAGAGCACCCAAGCCCCACCTTCTGCCGCTCCGTTTGCTGCACCAATTGTTACACCTGTAGTGGCTCTGGTGCTACCCAATTACCTCTTCCCCCAAATAGGACCGTTAGGTCAGATTGCGCAGTTGGGGGCTGCTCCTAGACCAACATTTTTCCCTGAGCAGGCCCAGACGCAACCTGCATACACTACCCAGCAGCCCTTTCAGCCCCCACAGCCAGCCTATGCCATGCAAACACAACCCCCGTACACCAGCCAACAGCCGTTCCCTGTGCAGACTGCCTTTACCCCCCAGCAGCCATTCCAAACTACACAGACCCCCTACACTACCCCGCAGCCCTTCCAGGCTGCTCAGACCCCCTACACTACCACACAGCCCTTCCCGGCTTCTCAGACTCCCTACTCTACCCAGCAGTCCTTCCAGGCCCCTCAGACAGCCTACACTACCCAGCAGCCTTTCCAGGCCTCTCAGACTGCCTACACTACCCAGCAGCCTTTCCAGGCCCCTCAGAGAGCCTATACTACCCAGCAGCCTTTCCAGGCCCCTCAGACAGCCTACACCACCCAGCAGCCTTTCCAGGCCCCTCAGACAGCCTACACTACCCAGCAGCCTTTCGCTGCCCAGCCTTCTTTCCCAGTGCAGACTCAGTTTGTGGCTCAAGCCACTTATCCAGCTCAGCCCTTCCCCTATAGCCTAGCCCCCGAGCCCCCCAAAGCCATGGCCATGGAGCCCAGAGAGGGGGCGGCATCACGCTCCTCCACCCCAGCCTCTGGAGCGAGGGACCCTGCCACGTCGCCGCCACTGTTTGAGTCGCGGTGCAGCTCACCCCTGCAGCTCAATCTGCTGAGCATGGAGGAGGGACAGCGTTCGTTGGAGCGGCAGGACAGCACCACGCTGCTCGCTGGAGGCCTGGGCAGCAGCTCAGGGGCAGCTGGTGAGAAGAACAGAGGCTCAGCCAAGACTGAAAACCACCAACAGGTGAGAGTCACAATGTACCGAGTGAAAGCAAGAGAATGTATCTCCGTCTTATAACGGCTTCACCCACATAAAGCTTGTCACAACGCTGATGGTCTGCTGCCTCATGTTTCAGATGGAGTCTCCAGGAGATGGGGCTCACAGCGACGGTAACTCTCCTTCCTGCGACTTGCTGGACATCCTGCTGCAGGAGGACTCCCACTCTGGGACTGGATCAGCCACCTCTGGCTCCATGGGCTCCGGCTCGGGCTCCGGATCGGGCTCCAGATCAGGTTCAGGATTGGGCTCAGGATCAGGCTCAGGCTGTGGTACATCAGCTAGTGGAGCTTCAGGTAGCAGAACAGGTCAGTAGAGCAACACTCAAGCTTGAACACTTTCACTTTTCATAGGAACATTTCCTATGAAAAGTACACGTATTGATTTTTGTCTCTCTAAAACTGTGTTTAGGGAGCAGCAACACCAGCAAATACTTTGGCAGCATAGACTCTCTGGAACACAACCCCAAGGCCAAAGCCAAGACGAGAGGTGAAGGAGGCTCTGATGGCAGCCAGTCACAAACCAAGGTCTTAACCCAAGGCGAGGGAGAGCATTTCATCAAATGTGTTCTCCAGGAGCCCCTCTGGCTGCTGATGGCCAACGCTGACGACAAGGTCATGATGACATATCAAATGCCATCCAGGTGAGTCACTGACTGGGAGTAGGTATTATTTTAGGGGTAAACAAAGGCCTGTAATGTAACAAAAGAAACAAATGAAAGTGCAAAAGTCAGTCAGATGTGTTCAGTTTTCTGATAGTGTGCAGATTTCTTTGTGACTGATTACTCAACTGTCTAAACATAATAAGCATCGGTCTTGTTGGTAACTGTGTTTGGTGACCCACAGGGACATTCAGAGGGTTCTGCGAGAAGACAAGGAGAGGCTGAGACAGATGCAGAAGAGCCAGCCTCACTACACTTCAGACCAGCGACGAGAGCTGATGGAGGAGCACCCCTGGATGAGGAGGGGAGGTCTACCTGCTGCTATCAACGTGAAGGTAAGGACCACACACACGTTTGTGTATCTCAGAAATATATACAGATATACCAACCCTGTCTCACTTGAAGGCGCATAAATAGCACAACATTACACGGACATTCTGCGTGTCATGAGTATGCATTTTAGCCTTTTCACGTGTCATTTGTACGCTGAGCAAACGTCCACAGTTAGGTCCAGGCAAGAAAACCGCTTAGTTAGGGTAAGGGAATGGTAATGGTTGGGCTTAAAATAAGTAGGTAAAACACATACAGAAACAACCACGGAAAACATGTGACAAACGTCAACAAAACACACATGACAAACGTCACTAACTTAACTTACAAAACAAAACTCGTCTTGAACACGGGTCTCCTGGTTAAAAATCTGGTGATTGTTGGACCCATCCACCTCCTCACCCGTCCACCATAAGTGATCTTTCTTGCTTTTTATACTACGTCACTAACTCTTACTGTAGCATTAATACACAGATGCGTTTATATTTCAGTCAGTACAGGATACATGGCGTGCAAATGACACGCGGAAATCAAGAAAGGAGTACTTATTGCACGCTAAACGCCTTGCGCATTATTGTGGTATTTATACGCCTTTTCGTGCAAACGGGCTGGATATACATATACAGCTACAGTTATATAGTCAAAATTAAATGTATTTAATATTGGCCTTGTGTGTGTTTAGGAGTGTGTATACTGCGATGACGCGATGGCGGCCCCCATCGAGGAGGACATGCCACACATGGACATGGGCGAGGAGCTGAGCCAAGAGCGCCAGAGCGCTCAGAGCCAATCAGAGTCTCAGCCTCAACCTGACACTGGCTCCTGAACGCACACGCCGCCAGCAGGGGGACACACTCGACCATGGACCTTCACTTACACACACACACACAGATACACTGTGGATGTGAGACAAACAAACTGTGTGCCTGACCATCCACACGCACACACACATAAACTCAAGCAGGACTCTGTGCTGCCGTTGTGGTGAATAAAAGGATGCGTGTGAGTTGTGAGGAGGACTGCTGCTGAAGTGCAGTTCTTAATCCGCCCATACAGGGGGCAGTAGCGCTGTATGAGGGTCTTTGTATGCATGACCCTCATATAGTACTTTTGCCAGCTCACACACACACACACACTGAAAGGATCTGGGCCCAGCCTGTGGGGTTGGTGACCTTTGGCCTCCCAGATATTGTTTTATTTCATTGTTTCCCTTCCCTGTTTGTCAGAGGCAGAGTATTACAGCAACATGAGCAGTTATTATCCTAAAAAAGTTAATGGGTATCTTATTAACTTATTCAAATATATTTGTCATTAGGGTTTAAAAATGTTGTTAACAGCATAGCTGTTTAAATACTCTGCAGCCAGTCATAATGCTCGTGTTTTCTTGATTTGCCACATTCAAGCCCCTCAAACCCCCCGTTTGTTTTCATTTTTTAACTGTGTAGAATACTTGTGGTGCACATTGGATGATGCAGGCTGGGGTCAAACTTTTGTTTCGTGGATTAGTTGTTATATCGCTACTGTCCTCGAACCTGAGTATTTGAAAATCCAGGCGCAGGGCAGTGGTTGCACTTAACCCAACAGCCAACAGACACGTAGGCTGATAATAACTTTTCTCAACAGTGACAATCTGATCATTTACCCAAGTATCTTATTTATTTTTTACCGGATAATGTATCTAGAATAGATTGTTTTAAGCTAAAGCCAAATCCTCTCAGCTAAAAGACAACTCTAAACTGGAGCTAGCTACACAGAATAACCTCAAAGTGTTGTAGGCCTCCGCAGACCTTAAACCAGCACAGGTGCTATGAACAAGTGGGCGTCATCACAGATTAAGAAGCTGCTGAAATACTTTCTGTTATAGGAAACAGCAGAAAATTGAGGCATGAAAAGCAGAGATCGACAGGATGGCCTTGATGGTAGCATCAAGGCTGCAAATCAAGGTCAAAGCTGAAAATGTTTTTATTTTATTCAAACTAACAAGGTCATTACGTGGGATCAGCATTTCCCTTTCATCTCCGGTTTCTATCTTTAAATGATTGTTTTTAAGACAAAGATGTATCCGTGTACAATGCAGAATATTGCAAAAAAAATGTCAAGTAATATTCTTTGTCTGTCAATGTGGTGCAGCTTTACTACACAATGTCATGGATAGAACAAATCAGTCGGGAGTCAGTGGGGGATTTATACATTATGCAAAATGACAGATCCTCGACTCATTGAAAAGCTGTTGTGTGTGATAACCGTGTTTTCAACAGATGGCGATACTGAGCATTTAAGTATAGGAGTACAGGGGGAAAACGGCGTTACAACTGTAGCAAATACAGGGACCATGTTGCCTCAGAAGTAACCTTCTATAGAAACAGGGTTACACAGAAAATGGTGACACGTGTGCGTGAGGAGCCACTTGTCATCTAGCGTTAAGTATTAAGGAAACGGTGGCTCCATGTAGGCGAACAGTAGGAGAACTGGGAACAACTCTGGTGCTACGACAGAGAAACTGTTGAGGCAGGCTTGTGAATGTAACAGATTGGACCAAGAGCATCTCGCTAGTTTGTTTTCAAGATTTTAAATTTGTCTGAATTTATTTTTAAATATATATTTCTATTTTTTTTTCTCTTGTGTGTTTTGTTTGGCGATGGTAAGAACTTTTGAGTGTCTTAGGGGACGGACCCTACCTCCAATAAAATCCAGGTCATGTTACTGTAAGGAGAACATGTGCATGTGTGTGCATGTGGGCAAAACGCAATGGAGAGAGCGGTCAGATACTTGAGTGATTCCAGTGAGTGATGGGCTCGTACAGAGACTCTGCTTTCTGTTTCTATGAATGAATACACAGAGAGGACAGCCGCCTGTCACCACCTTTAACTGCAGTCTATCTCTGTCTTTTCTGTGACAAAATATCTCGAGGGGCGTCCTCCAATGCTCACCTGTGTATAAACCGTAAAGAAAGCATGAATGAGAGTAAGCTTGAGAACTTTCTCACAAGACCTCACATAGAGGGAATTCATGTTTAAATTAAATACACACTGGTGGGCTGTTGGAAGCACCCTGATCTGTAAATGCATACACACGGTACTGGCACATGATGATGTGTATGGACATGTAAATTTCTTTCATTGCCACTGTATGAGTATGTGGTATATTAAACTAGCACAGTGTTGTGCTTTTCTTGTAGGTAAGATGATGTGTTGTTTGAGACATGTTTGAGAAACAATGTTGTAATAAAATTACAGAAATATAACCGGAGTGACTCAGATTGTTTTGTTTTGTTCAACATATCGAGGTCATACGTTGTTGGCTGGAAGAAGAAAGAAAACGCTGATAGGGGAAATAAAAAATAAACCTAAAAAACAACTTCATAAATTAAATCAAACCCTTATTTTAGAGCTGCAATAATTAAATGATTAGTTACTATAAACTATTTTGAGTCATTTTTTAAGGAAAAAAAAAACTTTAAAATTCTCTGATTCCAGCTTCTTAAATGTGAATATTTTCTGGTTTATTTACTCCTCTATGACAGAAAACTGAATATCTTTTGAGTTGTGGACAAAACAAGACATTTGAGAATGTCATTTTGGGCTTTGGGAAACACTGATTGACATGTTTAACCATTTTCTGACATTCTTTAGACCAAACAACTAATCGATTAATCAAGAAAATGATTGACAGATTAATCAACAATGAAAATAATAATTAGTTGCAGCCCTACATTCCTTGGTAAGATGATACCAGAGTGGTTGCTATTTGAATAAAGAGGCCTGCAACTATTTTTTTTAATTATAGATTTTTAGGTTGGTTACTTCTTTTAAAATTAATTAATTAATTGATTAATTGTTTGGTTTATAAAATGTCCGAAAACACTGAAAAATGTCCTAGAACACAAGGTGACGTCGTCAGATGTCTTGTTTCATCCGACCAACAGTCCAAACACCAAAGGTGATTCATTTACTATTATTTAAGAGCAAGAAAAACAGCAAAGTCTCACATTTTAGAATCTGTAACCATCAAATGTTTCATACATTTGCTTGAAAAATAACAATCGATCATCAAAGTAGTTGCTGAAATCAGGTAGTACATGGCTCATATTCAGCCTGATTTGATCTCAAGTGGGCCGCACCAGTAAAAAATTGCATAATAACCTATAATTAACGACACCACCAGTTGTTTCCCTTTCTTTTAGTGTACAGAAGTACAAGTATTTATGAACAATTAATTTACAAAACCCATGATATTATATTCCTTGACTACTTGAGAAATAGTAACTGATCCATTTTCACTCTGTGTCCACTTCTCTCCTTTTTGACATTTTATTGTAAATGATGTGCATTTTCTTGCAAAGACAATCACAGTAATTAATGAATCTATCATTCTAGATCTACGTCATTGCAAAGCTTGTTTTCATGTGTCCAGATAAGAAGTCAAATGAAACTGCTGAATAAGTGCATTGTGTCTCGCATGCTGCCGCTGCTGCTGCTGACCACTAGGACGTGATTGTTCTCTCTCACAGTCAAAGACAGTTGAGAAGAAGCCAAGGATGACAGGGTTCCCCAGGGATCTGTTTCAGCGCCATATGCTCGCCTCTGCCGCCGTTGAATCACTCTCACGCCAACTGTTGCATTGCACTGACCTTTGACCTCAGAATTCATATGCACGGTCACAAACACACAGCTGATGTGTGCAAAAACAAAAAAAAACAGACAGGAGGGAGGTCCTGTCTTTTTTTCCCCTCCTTTTTGCCCGTTAAAACTAAATCTGGTAACGTGGTCATCTGTCGTTTTCAGTTAGCAGACTGAGGTGACATGCAGGTGGTTTGATGGAGGGAAGTATTACACCATAGTCAGTAACCAAAAACACACCATTTCATATCATATCATAAACGCCATTGCCTTATTTCCCATAATACTATGATTTTCTAGCAGGGAAATTACATTTTTTATATTTTTTGGGTTAGGTTAGATATTATAGAAACTATACAATAGGCCTCCTTATCAACAATATACAATGGGGGTGTGACTGTAATTTAATTTGGCTGAGGGCCATTAAAATCAACATCCACCCACCTGCTTCCTTCTATACACCCAAACATACACACTATAGGGTTACAAAGTACACAGCGGTCCGTAATTACAATGACTGGTGTGTTTATGGACTATATGCTTACATTGTACACTGTAATTTAATTTATCGGTTCAAGGGTAATCAGGGTTTGGCTGAAATCCACAAGAGACCAAAAATAAAATGACAGAAGAAGTAAATGTTTCAGTGAACGACAGCTGTCCTATGTATGTTAAACTAGGAACTGCTGGTTAAATCTGGTGACAGTTGATGGGAAATATTGGTGAGAATTTATCATTTCAGGATGCATCCATGTGTAGGTGTGTTTGAGTGGTGGATCTAGTTCAGGGGTCAGAAACCTTGACTATCAAAAGAGCCATTTTTGGCAAAAAAAGATTTGAGCATTGTGATGAAGGTAACACAGTTTATAGTCTAAGTATATAGTATATAACTCTAATGCAGTGAGGGCCCAAGTGAAAATGTACTATAAATCCACAGGGAGCCACTGGAGAGGAGCTAAAGAGCCAGAGTGGCTCCAGAGTTGCAGGTTGCAGACCCCTGGCCTAGTTAAAGTAAATAGGCTCTGCATTTGGCCTAAGATTTCTAATTATATATATATATATCTGTACGAGCCCATCACTCACTGGAATCACATATGTATATATATATATATATATATATAATTATATAAATAATTGTATATGATTAATATAATTATAATTAATATATAATAATACATATATATATTTGTGTATATATATAATTATATATATAATATAATTATAATTAATACATAATAAAATAATTAAATATATATACATAAATATATCCGGAAGTGACGACATAAATTACTGCTCAGTGCGTCAGAAAAGATACTTTTTATTCACACAAAAGTATGTTAAACGATAGTACACATATTGGGTTTGTAGTGCTTAGTATGCGATTTCGGACGACTAAAAAAATAAAAATAAAAAAATAAATAAATAAAACATCCGGTTAAAAAAACAACTACCTACCTGCGCGCTCTCTGCTCGTGCACTGATGCGCGTCCCCGGAGTCTTCCAGAAGCTGCTCGCCTGACAGCTGTGAGTACTAAACACTCATCCTAACAATGGCCATGTTTGTTGTTTAAAGTTCATTATATGTGTTGATGTTCGTGATGATAATGGTGGGGGAGTAGCTTCTCAACATTACCAACCCTAGCTATTACCAACTTTAGCTCTATACAAGCAAAAACACAAAATATAATGTAACTTACTCAAGTTAGTAAGTTTTGAGGTATTTCCATTATATGCTACTTTATTCTTCTACTTCACTACATCTCAGAAATAGTTTACTATTTACTCCACTATATTTATCTAACAGCTTTAGTTACTTCACTGATTAATGCTTTGTATTAATAATCTGAATCAACTAATAAATTATGATATTTAAAATGTGCCACACCATAACCAGCTGGAATATTAAAGGTCTCATATTTTAAAAAAAGTGAGATTTTCATGTTTTTATTATAAAGCAGGCTTAAGTCCTATATAACTACTGTGAAAGTATCGAAACACTCAATGCACAGGGAAATACACACAGCTCGTATTCAGAAACTCTGCATCTGAAACAAGCTGTCAGGATTTATGTCCATTTGTGATGTCACGAATATACAATATTTAGACCCTTGACACAATTTTAAACGTAAACATTCTAAATGTGTCCCAGTTTATTTCCTGTTGCAGTGTATGTGAATGTCATCAGCTGACAGGAAGTACACATGGACCCAAGCTGTTGCCTAGCAACGCAGTTCTGTTGCAATTCCGTCAAAAAGGCGCTAAAACGGAGAGTTTCAGACAGAGGGTAAATACAGGCATATTCAGGCAGACAGTATGAGGAAAATAAAGGTTTTTTGAACATTAAAGGGACTGTTTGTAACTTTTTAAGCGTATAAATCTAACAGGTCGGGATCCCATGCATGCTCGCACATGCGCATGGGACACTTGCATGTGGCTACGCTGTTCAGACCGCTCTTCTGCCTGCCTGCACTAACACATCACGTGCGTTCTCGCTCTACCTCACGTTCATGCGCGCACACTACACACTGCAGAAGAGTTTCACAGTATATTGCACTTAATCCAGCTTTATATGAAAAAAAAAGACATGAAAAACTTACTTTTTACAATATGGGACCCTTTAATAGTGTTATATCATCATTTATGAGTTGATTTATATTGTATATTATTAATCTGAATCTGCAAATTAAGCTGTTAGACAAATGTTATGTACAAAGTACAATATTTCTGAGATGTAGTGGAGTAGAAGTAGGCCTATAAACTGCATAAAATGGAAATACTCAAGTAGTAGAAGAAGTACCTCAAAATTGTACTCAAGTAGAGTACTTAAGTAAATGTAAATGTACTTAGTTACATTCCACCACTGATCAAGTGTCAGTCAGAAGACATGAGGGCCAGCCTCTGTGTGTGCGCGTGTGTGTGTGTGTGTGTGTGTGTGTGTGTGTGTGCGTGCGCTGGCTGGTCTCTTTGAAGAATTGGAGCCTGCTTGTATTCTTTAGTGTCCTTTCAGCTGCTTTGACGCTCCTCTGTCAAATGGTCGCAGCTCTCTTTGATCACCATGTCTCCTCCGCTCCCATTTCAATGTGTTTCCTCCGACGTTCACACCCGGGTCCCCTCCAACTCCGCCACCTCCACCTCCACCTCCACCAGAGTTTATTAATTATTCCTTCAAGGACTCCAGGATCACCTGGCAATAAGACAATGCAGCTACGTGTTATTTGCACCAAATATTTAAACTATTGGTCAGAAATACATGAAGGAAAACGAGAGGAGACTTTCATTTTATGTCAGAAACTGAGGACCCATATAGGCTGCAGGCTGGTCCAGACTGAGTCCAGACAGGATCTCACAGTCCTTTGTTAATATGGTCTTTGTATCTGAGGTGAGAGTGAAGACACTTGTTGGAGAGGTGCGACTCTTTCATGTTTCATGTTCTTCCCTCGTGGTGGGAAGGGACTGCAGGTCGGAGGTGTTAACAGGAAGAACAGAGCATGTCTCAAAGTTATGATCTTCAGTTTTAGGATGATATATTTTAATCTTCATCTTTTCAAAATGGGCTTTTAGCTCGTGGCACCAAAGGGATATTTTGTGAGGATTAGTAGAGAATGGTGTATTAATTTTGTTTGGACAACTGATTGTGAGAAATGTTATGGGTCTCTTTTGCTGTTAAAATGTGATTTAATGGGCCATGCAATCAAATTTAAATCTCAGTGTCTCTAAATAGCTCTTTGGCCTAAATCACTTCACACAAATTACCCTGGAGTAATTTTAAAATGAAGCAACTTTTCAACAGTTAATTAACATTTCTTGGCAATATTTTATCTTGCAAATTTTCCTGAAGATTTTTTTATTACCCATGCATATTATTTTTTAAATATTTATTTATTATTATTTAAGTTGTTATCTTTTTTTCTACTGTCGTGCAGGGCTGCACAATTTTGAAAAATATAATATATAATTGCGATTATTTTGACTGATATTGCAATTGATATATGATTTGCAATATTAGAGGGAATGATATATTTTGCATCATTATTCTCATTTTCACTGAAAAAACATTTAAATGATTATGTGTGATTTTTGCGCGGGTATGTACCAAACAAAGATATTTTCTTAAGTCTATAGAATATGAAGTTTAGGCCAGGACATCTCTGCAGCATAATAATATTTAATTTTAAATGGTATTTTGACACACATTTAGCCTTTAAACATATTGCAATTCCTGCGATTTGAAAATTGCAAATTTCAATAAAATTTTGATTAATTGTGCCGCCTTACTCTCGGGCATTGAGTCAAGTCAGACAACTGCTCTTCAATTACATAATTTTATTTATCAAATTCAGACATTTTACTGGCATCTCTAAACATCATTACAACATAAAGTGGTCATTCTGAAGGAGGCTACTGGTCCAATAAACTACAGGCCTTTATGAAATACAATAGAAATATTTATATTAATCAGAGGCATTGCCAAACTTCTCGGTTTCTAAAAGAGCTTTTCTCCACATACAAATCCTATATACACAGAGTTATTGACACAAAAAAAACAAAAAAGTGTGAAGTTGAACTGTTCCTCGTCTGTAAGTGAATGTTGAGAGAGGAGCTTTCATCTCTCTCCAGGTGTAAAGAAAAGTCTTGACAGAGGACTCAAAGCCAGGGAGTCGCTACTGAAAAGGGAAAGGGGAGTACGTTCAGGAGGCCCCAAGATGGAAGGGCCCTTGAGAGGAAGGGCCCCTGTAATGAGATAAAGAAAAACTCCACCCTTTAACACTCTGTTGGACATTTTTCTGTAATATCCAAAGAGTGTTTTTCTACTTCTACTTCACTGAAGGATTTCCTAAATCTCCCAGAATGCCAAGGAAAGGATTCAAACTTGCTGCATTCAGTTGTGGGTGAAGAGAAAAGCCACAACCATGGTCCCTCCCCAAAGTGATCTGCTGTTGCGTTGCATTGTGATCAACTGAGGCTGTTGTTAGTGGACAAATTGGTCTCTATGTTGTCTTCGAGAACAGATTTGATTATTGAATATCAGTGTGGGTAATCCAGGAAAGAATCCATGCTTGTGGCCGGTTATCTGCAGGGGTAAATGAGCCAAGATATGCAAGTTAAACCACCGACGAATGGTTGTTTTTGAAGTGTTCATGTGTTGTAGAGTGGAATTCTCCCTTTCAATAAGCGGCCCGGTGTCACATCTTATAAGAAAGCTGCTTCAACGTATCCCAACTGCATCCATCCAAACCCCAGATCCCTACCAGGGTCTCCACATAGACCGAGGGTAGGTCACGGTGGGCATGCTCAGGGCCTCCCTGTTCTCCGAGCCCTCCGTGGAGCTCTGGTTGTGCTCGCTGTCGGTCTCGTCCAGGTCGGAGCACAGGTCCTCGCTGGACGTGCTGGAGGGGGCCGGGGAGAGGGCCGAGGACGAGCCGCTGGACAGACTCCTTCCTCCGGGTGAAGCCAGAGTCGTGCAGAGCGATTCATCGCCTCCGTGCCAAGTGCTGCCGTTACTCCCGGAAGTGTCAGTGATTAGATCCATCAGCACGTCTTGGAGGTGGTCCTCGTTCAGGGGCATGCACTCCAGGAGGTGGTTGAGGAGCTCCGCCGCCACCGTGGCGTCTATCCCAGGACAGCTGGACACGAACATGTGGACCTCGTGCATGCACTGGATGTAGCCGGCCGCAAACCTCTCGCTGGCTTCTCGGTTGAGTGCGTCTGTTTCTGTGGAAGGAGAGAGAAAGATTAGGAAATGTATTGCTCATGGTCCGTGGTGTAGTGGAGGGTAAACGCAGGTATACCGGGTATACCCACCTCTTTTTCTGGCGGTGTACAGTATACCCATCTATCAGCCTTCCTCCTCAGTAACCTATAGGCTACCATCTACCTAGTACACCCACCCTCATCAACAATCACTGAGCCAAGTCGCAGTCAGTTGGGTTTACATTTCTCCAGAGTAATCAGATGATAAAACGCCACAAAATGATCTTTATTCCCTCTAAATCACTGGTTGCTTTTTGTCTTTTTATCCCTAATTTAAAGAAATGTCTACCTGCGACCCATCTTCATTGGTTGCATATGCCTATCAATTATGACTAGTGCACCCAGAGTGATTGTTCCTTGTTTTATATTAATTCATTTTGAGCCTTAAAGAAGTAAAATCATCCAGTAAGTAAAATACAAAAGCTCAAAAGATTAGAGGAAAGCCTGTGTAGAAATATGTTTTTTATCTCTTCTTCATCATCTCGTGACCCCTGAAATGTATCCTGTGACCCCGTGTGGGGCTCTAAATTTCAGGTTGAACTTCGAGCATACACACTAGAACATCCCTTGATTCAGGTCTGAAGATACAAGAGGATGCAAACCTTATAGTCAGGGTATGGCAGTGTCAGATACAGGATTTTAAGACGTGGTATTAGAGTGTAAACTGAGCTGGAGTTATGCAGACCTTGGGTTCGGTTCTTCAGTATGTCCTCCACCTTCTTCACCGTCATCTCCAGCACCTCTGCGTTCTCCATCTTGGAATGAAACTGTGGAAGGAAACAAACCAGAAGAGCTCCATCAGAACCAGTAATCTACCTGTGCATCACGGGTAACAGGTGAGCTGCTGAGGAGCAGATATACTCACATCTGTGTCTGCGAGCAAAGTCCGCAGCTCCTGCAAACTCTCATTGATGCGAGCTCGCCTCTTCTTCTCCACCAGAGGTTTCCTGGTCTGCAGGAACACAAAGATCAGTCAGCGACACAAACTCACAGCAGTCTTATAAAGTTAAAATCTTAAAAACCTTCAAACAAATGTGTAGTACCTTGTTCATGTTTTATATGACACAACATTTGTCTGTAACACATTTGACAAAATAAAGAATCAAATGTTTATTTTTTAAATATTTAAAAAGTCATTAGAGCTTAAGCTTGGCAATTTATGAATTTAGCACATTTCGGGGGTATATTATGGTAACAACTAAATTATTTATCAAAAAAGAAAACTGATTTCTCCACTTTTTGGTTGACATGAAATGTACCCCTAATTATAGAATGACTCAACTGTTACAATCAATAGGTTTAAAGGTTAAAGGCATAAAGATGCACTGTTAAGAATTTCACAGCAAAACAACAGTAAAGAACTGGCAGCAGCAGGGTTGCCTTTATGTTCCTGTAAAATTAACATTATTATACTGTCGCTGAAAATTACAGCTTTGTACTGTTAATGAAAAATACAATTTGAACTGTTTTTTTTTTATTAATTTCACAGTATTTTACAGTTAATTAACTGTTTAAAGATACATTATATAGCTGTTTTTCACCTTTCTTTTACATTATCTTACTGATTTGTTTTAATGCACTATTATTTTTTGCCTAGATGAATAGACTTAGCAGGTTACAGACATAGAAATAGTCACTCTAAATACAATTAAAGGCACTTGTTAGGAAAAAGGCTATAATAGACTTGTTGACACTTTTCCCAAAATGTGTGTCTCTAGCTGGCTACAAGCACAGAATGCAAACCAGAACAACATGTGAGTGAAGAACAGTAAAGCTAATCCACTGATTTTACAATCATGTACAATGTACAAGCCTCACATGAGCAGATCAGGTCCCAGAATTAAAACAATACTGCATGAAACTGTTACTGATGATACTTTAGACAGCTGATCAGCAGTAAAGTGCTGTTTTATAAGAATGCATTATAGTTCAGTTAAAGTAATTTAACAGGTTTTCTTTTGTATTAACAGTAAAACACTGTTATTTTTTAGCAATAACAGGTTAATACTGTTGAAATCCTGCTGTAAATTAACAGCAATTGTTTACAGTGTACAGTTTGAACTCTAAGGAGGCTTCTGCTGCACATTCTTTCAGTGTATGATAAATATTCATCAGATATGTGTGTTTATATATAAATATATGTTCTTGCCTTCTTCTTTACCATCATTGTTCAGCAACTTCTTTAAATATAATTTTCAAATTCATTCACATAATACTAGACAGGTTAATCATCTCCACCTGGACATGGCCAGTACTCCCTCAGATATCATGGTGTACCAATATGGAACACCAAAATACATGCCATTACATATATATACATACATATTATATATATATATACATTATCAAGAGCTCCTTATCCTTAGAACATTTTAAAAGGAAATTATCATCACATTTAATTAATGATGTCTAATTATCTTTTCATATGTTTAGATATATTTTCTTTTTTTGCAAGTATTTCATTGTTTTTATTGGATTGTTTTCTGCACATTTTGTGTACTTCTTGTTATTGTTTAACTTTTGTTGTATTTTTAAAATTGTTAGCTTAGATCTTTCTTTTTTGTTATTGTTTTTTTTTTCTCCTGGGGTTGGTGGCTTCTTGACCTCTCCTGACACATTTCTTGTTATTTTTTTTCATTGACTACATTTTGTGAAGTTTTATATGTGCAAATAAATAAATAAAATAAATTTAAAAAATGGCCTATGAGTGTAATTTAACAGGTTTTCTTTTGTATTAACAGTAAAGCACTGTTTTTTAGCAATAACAGGTTAATACTGTTGAAATCCTGCTGTAAATGAACAGTTTTACAGTGTGTGCAGTTTGCAGTGATATGAAATGCAGTGTGCAGGCTGTCACCGGTGTGACAAGTGCATCACTGTCCAAAGAGTGCACCAGAGTCGGTACCTTTCTGTCCGCTCTCTGGATCCCATAGTCGGACTCCTCTTCTTCCATCTCCAGGTCGGTGTTGCTGGGTCGAGCAGAGGGGGCCATGTTGGTCGGATCTTCTTCTGTGGCTTCTCCCACTGCTTCTTCTCCTTCTTCACCGTCCACCCACCGAGGAGCAGCTGGCAAACACAACCGGTTACAGGAAAAGAAAAAAAAAATCTACAAAACTCGCCCTGTGTTTATTGTGCAATCCTAGTGAGACGTGCTGCTGCTGCTGCTGGCGCTGCGCTGAGTGTCTGTTGTTAGTATTTATAGGGGCTTATTAGCATGTGAATGGGGGCTGAGCTGCTCTCGCTGGGGGACAACAGAGAGACACAGCCGGAGAGCCAATGAGAGACCGCTGTCTTTGTCTTCGGTCAGCCTGAGGAGCTGGATGGGCTTTAATCACACAGTTTGTTGGGTTTAAGGGACCGATTGCTCTGTTTTTCCTCCAGTGTTGCTTCTAATCAAATGTGTGTGCCTCTATTCAGCTGCACAAAATACATTATTTATGCAGAATAGGCTGTTAGAGTGACACATACACTTGATCTTATAAATAAAACTCTGAGAAATGTTTTAATATCTGCTAAATTTAACATTATTTTATTGGAGAGTAAGTTGTGATATAGTGTAAAACTATAATTTGCTGACATTATTAAGTACTGTTTTGTATTTATCCTTGCTGGGCAGTTTTCTGACTAGCCTGGAGTAATTTTAAAGATAAGTAACTTTTCAACAGATAATTAACATCTCCTGACAATATTTCATTGTCAGGAGATCACCCATGTATATCATTGTTTAATATATTTAATAATTTTAGTTAATTATTGTTATTTAATTTTTTATCACATGTATATTATTTTTTAATATATTTAATATTTTTAGTTAATTATTATTTATTTAATTATTTATCACCATATGTACTATTTTTAAAAATATTTAATAATTTTAATAATTTATTTAATTTTGTATTACCCATGTATATTATTTTTAAATATATTTAATCTTTTTTTCAACAATTAACATTCCCTGACAATATTTTATCTCGCAAATTTCCTTAAAGATTTTCTTATTACCATGTATATTATCTTTTATATATATTTAATATTTTTATTATTGAATTATTTTTTACAATTATATTTATATTTATAAAAAATATATATATATTTTTTCCTGTTATAGTACTCTCATGTAGGGCTGCATGATTTTTAAAAAATATATTAAAAAATCCAGGCTGACTGTTGTAATAAACATTTCTGACCACTTTTACGCGTCAGGGCATCTCAGCATCACTGCTAGGATGTGTCTGTTTTTTTCTGCCCGACCAGTTCTTGGTTTTGCAGGCTTTTGTGTCCGAGCCTCAGCAGATTTAGCCGGCTGTTTGGCGGATGTAACGCGATGCCTTCAGTTGGCAGCTGCTGCTGCTGGCGGCCCCTCGGCCCAAACTGAATCAGCCGGGGGAATTAAGGGCCCTTCTCCAAAGAAAGCGACAGGTGTTGGCCTGCGCCTCGTTTGTTCTCCGTTTGTTTGGTGACTTCTGATTTGTGTGCAACTGCGTTCTCACGTTGCATGCTCTGCTGCACGAGACTTTATAATATCTGGTTGATTTTGTGCTTGTCTTTAGTGTGATGTGCTGTGTGTGTAAAATCATGCACATTATTGAAGCTGTCATCCTTTAAAACAACATTTGTTTGAGAATTAAAGGTCCCATATTATAAAAAGTGACATTTTCATGGCTTTTATATTATAAAGCAGGCTTATGTCCTATATAAATACTGTGAAAGTATCGAAACGCTTAATCCACAGAGAAAAACACACAGCCCGTATTCAGAAACTGAGCTTTAGAAACAAGCCGTCAGGATTTCTGTCAATTTGTGAGGTTACAAATCTACAATATTTAGAGCATTTCAAAGTTTTAAAGGTTAATATTCTAAATGGGTCCCAGTTTATTTCCCCTTGCAGTGTATGTGAATAACATCAGCTGATAGGAAGTAAACATGGACCCAAGCTGTTGCCTAGCAATGCAATTATGTTGCAATTTCATTGAAATGCACTAAAACGGAGCATTTCAGACAGAGGGTGAATACAGGCATATTCAAGCAGACAGCATGAGGAAAATAAAGGTGTTTTTTTAAACATTAAAGCATGTAAACATGTTCTAGTAGAAACCCAAAATACAAGTATGAACCTGAAAATGAGCATGATATGTCCCCTTTAAATGATGGTGGTTCTTGTGGTATTCTACTTTAAACATGCACTATCTGCCTTTAAACATGCACTACCTTTTAACATGCACTATCTGTAACTCTAACTCTAACCATTGGCGCACTTTACACTTACTTTACACTATACATCCTATATACCACTTTATAGACTGCACCTATGCACATATTACATTTATTTATTGTACATACTACATTTATTTATTGACGGGCTGTACACACTCTGTTCACCCATTCACTCTATATCTTTTATATCTATTATTGTTTTTATAATGTTTGTATACCTTTACCTCTCCTGTGTTTCACTCTGTTTGCTGATGTTGCTGCTTTGACACCTGAATTTCCCTCCAAGGATTAATAAAGGTTCATCTTATCTTATCTTATCTTATTCGTGTTTGACTTTTTGCGTTTGGATGTGCTGGTTTGGTCCTTTTTGCGCACTATGTCTATTTGTTTATGTCTAATAAGAGCGCCCAATCCTCCGCCCTCGTTATTAGACGTGTTTTGTACTCGGTATTATCATGCAAATTAATCTCACAATGGAGCACTTCTGTCTGCTCGAGCAAGGAGCACGCAGGCTTCTGTGCCACCTTTCAGGTAAATGCAATGATGCATGTTTCAGGTGCTCTTTTACGCACGGTGCTCCCACAATTGCGCACCATACACTAAACTACAGTGCCCTAAATGAAGGAAGAGTTTCAGACCTTTCAAGTGGAGGGTTTGTTTGGCACCTCGCCACCCCCAGATCCCTGCTCCACATCTTTAATGGTGTAGACTGTGGAGAGAGCAGCTGTCTCGGCTCTTTGTTGGAGAGCTCCGCAGAGGGACCGAGGCGTCCCCCTCTCTTCCTCTCTTCAGACCCGCCGCCTGGCTCCATGTGGCGGCCAGTCAGAACGCCAATAATAGGGGGAAGAATGGGCCATATGCACGTTTCTGCTTTTCAAAAGCCAATGATGAATTACATCTTTGTTAAAGGTCCCATATCGTGCTCATTTTCAGGTTCATACTTGTATTTTGTGTTTCTACTAGAATATGTTTACATGCTTTAAAGGGACTATTTGTAACGTTCAGAAATGCTTGTTAACAGCGACACATGTGGCCGTGAAGTCAATGAAAGTCAGCATCAGGTTCGCGAATTGCTTGCTCTACATAAACCTTAACGAGCATCGCTCAAAACAGTGAGGCGACACAAGTCAGCTAAAACCACAATAACACTCTATATTTCAGCTGCTTGGCAGTAATGTTAGCTGACCAGACCAAGGTCTCTACATGAATCACTGCTGATCCCAGTGTTGACTTTTCCTGCCTCAGCAGTGAGTAACGTTACCGTCTCCTGACCGCAGCCGGAGGGAACAGGGAAGACCCCGGCACCCGGTCGGAGATGACAACGTTTGTCGCTGCGGAGCCCCGTCACTTCTCAAGATATGGGAAACCTCTGTTGGTCTGGAGGAGCAGCAGCATTTATTTCTGCACAAACGTCCACTGTACATTCACTAGATATTCTCAGAGCTAAACCAACTCTTCTGCAGTGTGTAGTGTGCGCGCATGAACGTGACGTGGAGCAAGAACACGCGTGATGTGTTGCAGGCAGGCAGAGGAGAAGTCTGAACAGCGTAGCCACACGCAAGTGTCCCATGTGCACATATGCGAGCGTGCATGGGATCCCGACCTGGTAGATTTATACGCTTAAAAAGTTACAAATAGTCCCTTTAATGTTCAAAAAAACCTTTATTTGCCTCATACTGTCTGCCTGAATATGCCTGTATTTACCGTCTGTCTGAAACGCTCCGTTTTAGTGCATTTAACGGAATTGCAACAGAATTGCGTTGCTAGGCAACAGCTTGGGTCCATGTTTACTTTCTGTCAGCTGATGACATTCACATACACTGCAACCAGGAATAAACTGGGACACATTTAGAATGTTTAAGTTTAAAATTGTGTCAAGGGTCTAAATATTGTATATTCGTGACATCACGAATGGACAGAAATCCTGACAGCTTGTTTCAAATGCTCAGTTTCTGAATACGGGTTGTGTGTATTACCCTGTGGATTGAGCATTTCTATACTTTCACAGTATTTATATAGGACATAAGCCTGCTTTATAATAAAAAAAACATGAAAATCGCACTTTTTTATAATATGGGACCTTTAAAACGTAAATGAACCAGACCATAGGCTACATCCTGATGTTTTTTTGCACCCATATGGAGGCGGCTGTGATGTTAAGTGCTCCCAAATCCCTATTTCAAACCTCACTGGGTTCCTTAGAAGCCTGGAGTAATTTTAAATATAAGTAACTTTTCAACAGTTAATTAACATTTCCTGACAGTATTTCATCTCTCAAATTTTTCTCAAGATTTTTTTATTACCCCATGTATATATTTTTTAAATATATTTAATAATTTTAGTTGATAATTATTATTTATTAAATTTTCCATCACCATGTTTATTATTTTTTAATATATTGAATAATTGTAATAATGTATTATTATTTATGTAATTTTGTATTACCCATGTATATTATTTTTGAATATATTTAATCATTTAATAATTTTTTTTCAACAATGAATTAACATTCCCTGACAATATTTTATCTCGCAAATTTTCTTGAAGATTTTCTTATTACCCATGTATATTATTTTTATATATATTTAATATTTTTTATTATTATTTATTGTTTAATTATTTTTTACAATTATATATATATTTATATCTTTTTTTCTTTTTTTCCTGTTATAGTACTGTCAATTGGGGCTGCATGATTTTTAAAAAATATATCCAAAAATCCAGGCTGACTGTTGTAATAAACATTTGATTATATTTCCATATCTATATCTATATTTGTATGATTATATTAGTAACTAATCTGTAAAGTAAAAAGTTTGGGTTTCCTTGATGAAGTTGCTATATGGGAGGGTCCTTCTGCACTGCATGGCCATTATAGCAGACATTTCCAAACATAATTGACAAGAGTAACAGTACATGAACCAGAATCAAATCTCAAGAGTGTACAATCAGTTTTATTATTATTAATGTTTGGGTTAATCATACAGCAAAGGAGGAAGACATAAAAAATCTATGCAATGACAAGCGAGTGGTCTATAAGAAGCAGAGTCATGCCTTATAACATCAAATAAATAAAGCTGTTAATACAATAAATACATGAAAGATTAATAAGAGCCTTCTATAATGCAGGCTACGAGAAGTCGACTTCTGAAGGGAAGTACTTAGAAAAGGTCATCATTATAGCACACCTACAATAATAATAATCACTGGAACAAAACTGCCCCACGTTTGTCTTTTGAGCAGCATATCTATAAGATACATAACACAGGGTGGTCTAACATAATAGAGGATCCACCAGGTCACCAGGGCCTCCACATCTCCAGCATCCCCAGGTGGGAGCTGTGGAGTGCGGGCCTCTCTGGGCGTGTGGGCCCTTCTCTCTGGAGCTGCCTCTCAGAGCGGGGGTCTCCTCTGGGGGGGGTGCTGGCCGGAAGAGGGGCATCACGTCTGGGTGAGGCCTGGAGGGGCCGCTCATCGGTGGACCTGGGCAGGGACTTGAGGAGGTGGTTGAGCAGGCGGGAGCCCAGAGTTTTGTCCATCCACTCGCAGGTAAGGAGCATGTTGTGGACTTCGTGCATGCACTGGATGTAGCCTGTGCTGTACTTCTGCTGGGCCTCCAGGCCTAGTGTGGGGTCTGCTGGAGGAGAGAGAGGAGGTGTGAGGTTATAGCAGCTCCTGGTGGTGACCGAGGAGCACAACATGCATCCAATAAAACAACAACTGTTGCTTCTTTCCCATCAGGAAGCTGCTCAGTAATACTTCATGTAGGACCTGAGACTGTCAGAGCTGATGGAGGAATTTAAGTCCATTTCAAAGAATCGAGAAAGTGGCACTCTAGGTTGATTGTTCTTGAATTTCTCACTGAATCGTTTGTGCATTACTAGCTGTTTTTATGTTGCATACAAATGATGTCATGCTCGTTCACTTGTGTGTGACAGTTGTATTTGACTGCTTGTGTTTGTTTTTATTGTTGTAACTGTGTCTGTGCTGCCCTCTTGGCCATTTTAATCTCAATGAGTTTTTACCTGGTTAAATAAAGGATATATATATATATATATATATATATATATATATATATGTGTGTGTGTGTGTTTCACAACACAATAAGACCAAATAACAACCCTCCTTTAACCATCACTTTACAGCTGAATACAAGTAGCCTCTGAGATAATTATATGTGCTGATGTTGCTCTCTGCTGTCAACTAGGGATCTCAAGATATTTCATGGCACATTTCACTTCCTATTTCTCATTTTTACGCAAAGAATAACATAAATGATTGAGATAATCCACAGTAATCTTGCATTACCACATATGTGACTCACAAAGACAAGTGTTCCTTACCGTTGAGTTTACTGCTCTGGATGTTTTGCAGATGCTTCACTGTCATTTCTAGGATGTCAGCTTTCTCCAGTTTGGATTGCTGTTGAGAGATGAGATGAGCAGCCTTGAAGTTAACTTGATGATTCAGCCTCCATTGTTTACTTGTAGAGACACGTGACGAGATACTCACATCAAGTCTGAACGCTCCGATCACAGTTTCTTTCAGTTGATCCAAACAATTGTTTATCCTCTCTCGTCGTTTCCTCTCAATGAGCGGCTTTCTCATCTGTAAAAGGGTGAAAATAATAAATATAACGTCGGTTATAGGCAGCCATGCAGAATAGGATGGTGAGGCACCATGCAGGATAGGATGGTGAGGCACCATGCAGGATAGTATGGTGAGGCACCATGCAGGATGGTGAGGCACCATGCAGTATGGTGAGGCACCATGCAGGATGGTGAGGCACCATGCAGTATGGTGAGGCACCATGCAGGATGGTGAGGCACCATGTAGGATGGTGAGGCACCATGCAGGAGCACACAGGACAAAGTGTGTGTGGCCCATAATAAAAGAGAAATCGATCAATATATCCAAGTGTAAAATACCTTTCTCTCCTCTTTGGCACTGGGATGTTTCCCCACATTGTGTGCCATGGATGAAGCAGTCATGTTTCCTCTCTGGTGTCCAGTGCGCTTCTGCCTGCTCCGCTCCTCTCCGGATCCCAGCACGTCTCTCTCTAGGGCCCTCGGCGCGGCACAGCCCTCTTTTTATCAGGGCTCAATTAGCATGTGAATGCTCCAACTTCTTTGGCTGCGGGATTTTCCCACACACGGGGTCCCATCAGTCAAAGACTGACAGGTCACTGGCTCCATTCAATAACCGAGAGACCCGGCCTAGAAAAAAAAAGAAAAAATACTCACAAGCGACAGATGTCCAGCCTGAAACCATGCACTGCTCTCCTCCTCCTCCTCCTCCTCCTGCAGCCTCCACCCAACAGTTTCCTCCTCTCCCAGGGAGGAACAACAGTGTGCAGTTACCATGCTTTGCTCCTGGGAGCCCCTCGTCTATTCTTCTCAGGAGCAACATTACACTACCTGCAAAAAGGCCAAACCTATTCCCTCAAAGCTCACAGGAAGACACAATACACTGACAAATCACTGGAGAATATATCTGCCCGTATACAGTACCGGTCTGCCTGTATGGAAGTCGCTTCACTTATAGATAGATACAATTCTGGTAACAAAATGTTTGTTATTTTATTTTTTATTATTTATTTATTTATTTTATGTATTTATTTTTTATTTTATTTATTATTTTATTATTTTATTTTATTTTATTTATTCGTTATTGTTTTTTATTATAATTTATTTATTTTATTTATTCGTTTTTTATTTTATTTCTTTATTTATTTTTTGGTTTTATTTTTAATTAATAATTAATTAATTTAATTAATTAATTAATTAAATATATTTTTTATTTTTTATTTTTATTTTTTAATTTTTTTATTTTTATTTGTAATTTTTAATTTATGTTTATTTATTTTATTTAATTATTTATTTATTTCTTAATAAGGGTACAAACCATATCATGACTCATGATGATTTAATGCAATAAAGCCACTATGATTTTATGTGATTAGTTCACACTTTAGGAATGTTGATTATTAATTGACATGCAACCATATTTGTTGGATTCCAGTCTCATAAAAGTTCA
>CAKAOI010044910.1:0-75568 GCA_916701655.1 Sebastiscus albofasciatus | reverse complement strand
ACAAAATGTTTGTATTTTATTTTTTATTATTTATTTATTTATTTTATATATTTATTTATTTTTTTATGTTATTTTATTTATTTATTAATTATTTTTTGTTTTATTTTATTTTATTTTATTTATTCATTATGTATTTTTATTATAATTTATTTTTTATGTATTATTTTTTTATTTTATTTCTTTATTTCTTTTTTGTTTTACTTTTTAATTAATTAATTAAATTAATTAATTGAATATTTTTTTAATTTTTAATTTTTAATCTTTAATTTATGTTTATTTATTTTTTATTTAATTATTTATTTATTTCTAAATAAGGGTACAAACCATATCATGACTCATGATGATTTAATGCAATAAAGCCTCTATGATTTTATGTGATTAGTTCACACTTTAGGAATGTTGATTATTAATTGACATGCAACCATATTTGTTGGATTCCAGTCACATAAAAGTTCAATTTCTGACCTACTGTATGCATTTGCCTCTCTGAAAGCAGAACAATACATGTTCTCATAGAAATATGGAGCTATTTTTCATGATACATTCTTCATTGATTTATGCATTAAATCATCATGAGCCTTGCATTAGTTAAGCATTACTTATGGTTTGTTGCTGGCTGCAGCAGACCAGGAATGAGACATATATAGAAGGACAACGCTCAGTCATCATCCTGCCGTGTATTTAGCTAGCTTTGATCACTGTCCGTGTTTTCAAATGTCAGACATCTGCTCTTAACAGTTAGCGAGCAGATGTCAGAGTGACCAGATGTCCCCCCTCTTCACCACCACCACCTTTAGGTCCCTTAAAGCGAGGGCCCCTGTTTTAGAGCCACGCGACTGCCAGGCGAATGCCGGGTCGTGGGAACCGGAGCCAAACAAAGGCCACTATTCATTCAGACCTAATCAGCATGAAGAGCGTAATAACCTCCAGAGAGGGTGGACAGCACAGTCCAGCCGAGGAGGAGGAGGAGGAGGAGGGAGGAGGAAGAGGAGGAGGGGGAGGACGCTTTGGCAGGTGACCAGTGGATGACCAGTGCTGTAGCCAGGTGTAATTGATAGTAACCAGTCCAATACTGCAAAGATGCAGCCAAATCAGTTAATTAGATCAGAATGTCAGAAATGCATCAATTAGGCCTAAATACCTCAGAAACTCTGAATATTCTCTGAGAATAAGGAACTCTGACTTTAAACTCAGAACTCAAACATGTGTCCCTAATCCTCTTCTGTATTTAGTCTTACATTACTGATCTTTGCTTGTCCATTTCATATTTAAAAAAATGTGGGCTCAGTCCATATCAAGACAACAGGTGGTCAAAGCCAGGTCTGCACTGAGATTCAGTTTGGGTTGAAAATTTAGATTTTCAGCTAGATAGTGGTGCGAGATGAAGGGTCAAAGGGTCAACAAAGACAATGTCATTCATCCTACAGAGACTATTAATGTCCACAGCAAATTTCATCTCTGTAAAAATGAAAAAGTTGGGAACTGAATTTCGAAATTTCAATGAAACACAACATGTTAGACGATAAAACGCAAGTTCTGTATCCGATAGTGTTCAGTCTGGCTCGTTGTCCAGTTATGTTCAAAGTCTCAGGTTCACTGCTCGGCGTTTGGTTTGTGGTAATTTGGTTAACTGTAACTTTGTCTAGGAACATAGTAATATGCACACAGTATCAACTGACATGATTAATGTCCTATTAGCTATTATCTCCAAGCCCTGATTTATAGAGGGACACTGTCTCAAAATTAATGAATGTAGCTGATATCATCCCATTGTGCTTATTGAATTACCACACAGCAAACCTGCAGTGATAATGTACACAATGCACAGAGAGGGGGAAGAACGGGGTTAATAGGTGCCCCCAAGCAGGTTAATCAGGCCATGAGTAGGACGTCAAATCATTTTTAATATCTTTTGTAGTCTGTGTTATGTAATTTGTCTCTAATGTACTGTTTTTACTTGCATGGTGGCGGAGGCAGGGCTGGATTAACCCACCAGAGGACGCCAGTGGGGCCCTTTTGGAAGAATGAATATATGAATCCTTACCTTGTACCGACTCCTTCATTTCAATGAAAAGACAATTTTGGTGAGTAGCAACAAACAATGTGCAAAAAAAATCAACAGCTGCTTGTCAACAATGGTTTATTTATGTAACTGACTCAAGTATATTCAAGATTCAAGATATTTATTGTCACTCTGGTTATACAAGTACAATCGTGTGAAATGCTTTTGCTGGGAGGCTTCATGAAAGAAAGAAAATAAATAGTAAATATACAAGGACATATAAAATATAATACAATAAAATATAATAACAAAATAAAGAAGCAATAGAGTTAATATACATATCAAATATACACTCTTCCAGCCCCATGTGTGGTATGACTGCAGATGTAGATTATATGTGACATATTCATGCAAAATACTGTATGTTTAAATTTGTTTTGCAGGCATGCAAAGGTCTACATCTACATTTAAGTCTACATTAAAATATGAACTAAAGTTACCAGTGTTTTGGTGGAGGTGTATCTTTAATCAGACAGTAAAAACAGCATGTTTGACTTCTAAATTAAATTATTTTAGCTGACGTAGAGAAACTTTTCACAAAGAGGTCTGTGAATCCTCCAGAATAACGGGGACATTTCATTTTACAGATGTAATTGTCAATGTTTTGAGAAGCATAGATAAAAATTCACTTCCACTGTGCTGGGTTGGTGGTGGGTATTCAGGATCAAACACAGCTTCTGCCTGCAGCCACAGCGTTTACAAAGAAAGCTCCAGCACCAAGCGCTATCACCTGCAGTCATTCCTGCCTGCACACTCTGCATTTAGAAAAACACTCCTAGACGGTCTCCACCTGCCTGCAGCCTCTGCTGCCTGCAGTGTTATTTTTAAGAAGCCAGCTGTAACCCCAGCTCCTCAATAGTGTTGCTGGTACATATGGATGAAAAATAATATTCCCATATGTTTTAGCTTTTTGGCAATATAAGATGTGCAGTTACTTAGAATAATCATCCTTTAATGAACACCATAAGATTAGCACTTTGATTTCATGTATTTGTTTATTTGACAGGGACACAGTACATTAATGAACATCAGTATAAAATACGGGATGTAAACATGCAACAGTTGTACAAGAATGCTAATTTTCATCCTTAAACCCCAGGCAGGTAACAAATATGCACACAAGTAGAAAAGACAAAATACATTATGCAATACGTCAAGTTAAAAGTGATCGCCTTTCTGATTTGCCTTAAGCCATTGTTTGAAATGAGTCTAAAAAGTGGGATATGAAGGGCACTCCGTTATTGCACGTGGAAGAATTTTACTTCCCTTTACTGACAGCAAAGTTTGAACAAATGTGGTGCGCCTATGTGGCACCTGACAGTCTCCTCTAGTGGTGGCCCTGGTGCCACTGTCAGTCCAATGTTTAATTAATTAATTTAAAGGAGGTGGGGCAAGTCCATACAAAACTAAATATTAGTTGTCTATAGATTTTTATTTTTGCATTAAAATGCAAAAATAAAAAGTACTGTGAGTGTTCAGGTATTAGATATCATATTACTGGATTAGTATTAGACTACTCATTCATTTAGTGACCTATTGTAGTTGGTCGAGGTGGATCTTGTTTTAATGATTTTATATCATGTGAGGTTGTTTTAATCTGTCAAAATGTAAATCATATTTTCTAAGATTATTATATGTTTTGTATTTATGCCTGCAGTAACTAGGTTGTCAGGTAATTGTAGAGGAGTAAAAGGTTAAATATTGCCCTCTGAACTGTAGTTAAGTAAATGTATAAAGTAGCATCAGAGGCTGTCTGTGATAAATAATAAAATAATCATTTAATTAGTAATAACAATGTTCCAAAATAATGAAAAAATTGCATAATTTTAAGTAAAAAAAAATATTGAGGGAGGACCACAAACCCAATATCTTCTAGTATCTTTTATTCACCATAGAAATTGGGGTGGCTGTGGCTCAGAGGGTAGAGCAGGTCGTCCACCAATCAGAAAGTTGCGGTCAATCCCCGGCTCCTCCAGTCACATGTCGAAGTGTCCTTGAACAAGATACTTAACCCCAAATTGCTCCCGAAAGCTGTGCCATCGGTGTGTGAATGAGTATTTAGATTAGATCCTGATGGGCAGGTTGGCACCTTACATGGCAGCCTCTGACATCAGTGTATGAGTGTGTGTGTGTGTGTGTATGTGAATGGGTGTGTGTGTGTGAATGGGTGAATGCTGACATGTAGTGTAAAGCTCTTTGAGTGGTTGGAAGACTAGAAAAGCGCTGTATTAATGCCTCTTTATAGCATCCTGACTGCTCCTAAAACCTGAATGAATGGCTCACACACCTGAGCTCTGCATGCATACCTGCCTGTCTGTCTGGCTGCTGTTGATTCCAGCATATAGGCATCCTATAATATATTATATAGAGCGATGCTACAAATAACACAGGAAAGCACTTAAGTATTAACACTATATACAAACACACCTCCTTAAGACTGAATATAGTGCGGGAGTATAATGCAGGATGAGAACTGAGGTAGAGAGTTTTTTTTTTAATTTTTTTTTTAAATAGACTAAAGTGCAGAATAAGCTGCACATTATTGGTAGAATACAGTAAAACCAGTCTATAAAGGTGCAGAGTAGAGCTGTTGGTGGTGTGCAGAATTAAAAAGTCTATTAAAGTGCACTGTGTGCATTATTATTATTATTATTATTATTATCTGTCTTGCAAACATGCAATAGAGTTGTGATGTCCCATCAAACAGTTGTGACCAGGGTCTGAAATTAACCTTTTTTCTCACCTGTCCCTTTAGCAGGTCACTGAACATTTCTACCGGCCACTCAATTTCTTTTGTCTGCCACTTCTGAAATCTAGGTAGAACACTTTAAAATTGTAAACATTGTGTCAGTGGTACCCAGACCGTAGAATTTTGGAATATATCATGTAACCTTATATTATATAAGTAGTATAAATTAATATTTAGAATTGCTTTAAAAAATAATATTTCTTAATATAAGTAAAACCTGTCTGCCATGGTGGCAGGTGACCTGAAATTTTTACCTGCCACAGCCAACATTTACCCTGTTATTTAGCAGGTGGCAGGTGCTAATTTCATTCCCTGGTTGTGACAATTAAGATAAGATAAGATGAACCTTTATTAATCCCCGGAGGGAAATTCAGGTGTCAAAGCAGCAACATCAGCAAACGGAGTGAAACACAGGAGAGGTAAAGGTATACAAAAATTATAAAAACAACAATAGAGATATAATGATACAGAGTGAATGGGTGAACATAGTGTACAGTCCATCAATAAATAAATGTAGTATGTACAATAAATAAATGTAATATGTACATATGTGCAGTCTATAAAGTGGTATATAAGATGTATAGTGTAAAGTAAGTGTAAAGTGTGCCAGTGGTTAGAGTCCAAGATAGTTGCAGATAGTGCATGTTAAAAAGTAGATAGTGCATGTTTAAAGTCATATAGTGCATGTTAAAATGTAGATAGTGCATGTTTAAAGGCAGATAGTGAATGTTTAAAGTCATATAGTGCATGTTAAAAGGTAGATAGTGCATGTTTAAAGGCAGATAGTGCATGTTTAAAGGTAGATAGTGCATGTTTAAAGGCAGATAGTGCATGTTTAAAGGCAGATAATGCATGTTAAAAGGTAGATAGTGCAAAAGGCAGATAGTGCAAAAGGCAGATAGTGCATGTTTAAAGTTCTTAAAGTCCTCATAGTTCTCATATGGGGGTCAGCCTTGGTTGTGGAGCCTGATGGCTACCAGCATGAAGGACTTAAAACTTATAGTTTAGAGAAAGTTAAGACTTTAAAAAAAAAAAAAAATGGGCCAAAGCGACTGAGAACATCTGTAATAGTTCAGATAAATAACACCAGCAGCTGTGCATGGGGGGTGAGCGCGCACCCCCCTACGGTCACCTGCCGTCCTCGCGTAGTGCAATAACCACTAGTTGCCATGACACCAGCCGTCCACAGGAGGCGGTAGACTGCTGCTGCTGCAGTGACGTCAGTGACGTCCTCTAACTGCTGTTAGCGTCACCAGACGAGCTCAGAGACACAACTAGGAAACAACTGAGAGGCTGGCTGCTATATATACTAACTACACGAGCTACTAACAGGGGACGAGGACAACACAGCAGGGTTTGTTACAAAGGAGTACCTGAGCTGCTGTCTTCACAAACCGGGGGAAACGACATTTACAAGGTAACTAACTGTTTCTATAGCTAACGTTATATATATACATATATATATATATATACAGCTAATGCTACTTCAGCTAGCATTAGCTTGCATTAAAGTTAGCTAGCTACATGTGTTAGTTAGCTTGTTGTGCAGCTTTTTAACGAGTTAAAACGTGTTATCTGAGCCTAGCCTTGCTGTTGATGATGTGCTAAAGAGTCAGACAACAACAGCTTCTTCCCAGCTACAATAAGAGTAATGGCAAAGGACATTAAAGAGGGACACAAATACACCTCCATATACCATTATTGACACACCTGAACTGATTACACTGTAATGCTGTGCAATGTGCTGCCTTCTTAGATTCAATTCAATATGTTTATTCAAGATTCAAGAGTTTTATTTGCCATTTGCACATATAAATAAGTACATTGGAATTCTGAGCAGTTTACACTGAGTCAGCTTTAAGAAAAGAAAAGAAAAAGGTAGAAAAGGCACAAGGTAATTATAGTACAAAATAAGTATCACATTCAACTCAACACAATAAATAAATAAATAAATTATTAAAATATAAAACGTCCTCAGTGTAGTCAATAAATAAACTAAACTACCCTCTGCATAAGGAACGATACCCACCAAAATACAAATATACAGTATATAAATAAATGCTTGCGAAAATGAATACAAAATAAATGCAAAAATAAATAAAGAAATTATTAAAATATAAGACGCCCTGAGTGTAGTCAATAAATAAACTAAACGATACCCCCAGAATACAAATATACAGTATATATTTATATATATATGCTACATGACCATGTTAAAAGAACTTGTAACTCTCAAAAATATTAATAAAACAAAATAAATAATTAATATATTTCAGACAATTACACAGTGGAAGACAGCATATTGCACAGCATTACAGTCCATTCAGTTCAGGTGTACTGTGTGTCAATAATGGTATGGAGGTGAGGTGTGGGGTATATTGTCAGTCGGTTATACAGGTACAAAAGTGTGAATGTTTTTTTTTTTACTTTTTACTGGGAAGCTCCATTAAAATAATAAGTTATATTACATTTACATTACAATTATAAAAGGAAATAATTTGTACAAGTGCATATACAGGCATATTAAGAACATATATAGATATAGATATAGATATATATAGATATAGATATATATAGATATTAAGAACATATACAGTATATACAGTATAAGATATATTTTTGTGTGAGAAGGTGTCGTATGAATTATCTATTTAAAAGTCTGATGGCCTGGGGGGAAAAACCGTTCCTGTGTAATTGTCTGAAATATATTAATTATTTCTTTTAAAAAAATATATTTTTATGAGATTTACAAGTCCTTTTAACATGGTCATGGAGCATTTATATATATATACTGTATATTTGTATTCTGGGGGTATCGTTCCTATGCAGAGGGTAGTTTAGTTTATTTATTGACTACACTGAGGGGCGTTTTATATTTTTATTTATTTATTTATTTATGTGTGTATTTATTTTATAATTTGTTTAATATATTTATTTATTTTTGCATTTATTTATTTTTGCATTTATTTATTTATTTATTTTTGGAAGTATTTATTTATATACTGTATATTTTTATTGTGGTGGGTATCGTTCCTTATGCAGAGGGTAGTTTAGTTTATTTATTGACCACACTGAGGGCGTTTTATATTTTTAATAATTTATTTATTTATTGTGTTTCGTTGAATGTGCTTATTTTGTACTGTAATTACCTTGTGCCTTTTCTACCTTTTTTCTTTTCTTAAAGCTGACTCGGTATAAATATATATGTGATGTACTTATAGGTGCAAATGGCAAATAAAACTCTTGAATCTTGAAACGTTACTAGCTTGAGAGGAGCTAGGCCTGGCTATGCTATGCTAACGAGGAGCTAGCTAACTGTTAGCATTATTATTGTTACAAATCAGGCTGTAATAAATCTACTTCCTACAGTCTAGGCTGTTTTACATCAAGCTAAAGCAGATTGAGGAGGTTTTGTAAGCATTATAGGCCTACTGAGGCCTCCTTCTGTGTGTGTCGACACTTCCCACAAAGCAAACCAGCAGTAGCACACTGTTACTGTTGTCTGGTGCACAGTGATTGAATTATTATAGGCCACGTTAGCTTAGATGCAACAGTAAGTGAGAGGTAAAAGGTGTCTGAATCACATATTTCACTCTGCATTATTAGATGTCTTGCATTTATGCTTAGCCACATAATTACTGCTGGTGAGCAAGTATCCATTTTGTTAGCATTGATTGTGCAAAGTGTGCAGGCTTCACACCATCACAAACCAGGCATGGATATATAGCAGAGAGGGGCGGTGCTCACTGTCATGTTGTACAGCTTAAGCTCCAGCTTGTTGGAGTTTGTTTAAGTTATACTTGTCTATAACATTAGATAGCTTTTGGAGTAGTTTGTGACACATGTATAATAAGCTATCTAGATGACTGGGCTGACATTAGCTAGCTCTCAGAGGTGGCTAGCTTACTGTCAGATGATAGCAGAGCTGCTGTCTCCACATGAAGGGTGGGGGTGAGCTGTCTTCTGACACTGTTTAGTTTGTTTTCTGGGGGGGTAACTACACTTCAGGCTCTACTGAGAGCAGCTAGCTGGCTGTAAGCAGGTCAAAGTGAAAGGTAAAAGGTGTCTGAATCACATATTTCACTGCAGGCTCTGCATTATTTAGATGGTAAGATGGTACTTATGGTAAAAGAAGTTGTTGCTTGTTCTGTTTTTGTATGTTTTTCTATTTTGACATAATATGCTATGGTCCAACCACTAATGAATCATATTTACCTCTATACTCTGTGAATAGTATTAACTTGAACCTACAGTAGGTCCTGTGTTGTGTCTTAAATATTGTTGTGTCTTGTTGCTGTCGCTTTTGATGGTTGTGGTCATTGTTGTGTAAAGATTGTAATGTGAATGTGTACTGAAATGTAGCCTAACAGTTCAAAGTGATTTAAGTGGACTCCAGGAAGAATAGCTGGGCTTCAGCCACAGCTAATGGAGATCCGAATAAAAGATAAAGATAAAAGATGTCTTGCATTTGCTAGTAGCCACATAATTACTGCTGGTGAGCAAGTATCCATTTTGTTAGCATTGATTGCGCAAAGTGTGCAGGCTTCACACCATCACAAACCAGGCATGGATGTAGCAGAGAGGGGCGGTGCTCACTTATAACTGGGCTGTGGGGGTTTGCAGCTTGTTGGAGTTTGTTAAGTTAGTCTCAACATTAGATAGCATTGGAGTAGTTTGTGACACATGTAAATAAGCTAGCTAGATGACTGGGCTGACATTAGCTAGCTGGCTGCTCTCAGTGGTGGCTAGTTTACTGTCAGATGATAGTCAAGTCAAGTCAAATTTATTTCTATAGCACATTTAAAACAACATGAGCTGACCAAAGTGCTTTACAGACATAGGCAGAATAAAAACAATTAAACACAGCAGACAACAAAATCACACACATCCACAGACAGAGACCAAGATAAAATCCATGAGTAAAAGACTATTATAATGAGCATTATAAAAGGCCAATTAGTAATCATAATTCAAGTACATTCAAAAGCCAAAGAAAAGAGATGGTGAGCTGTGCTTTGAAAGACTCTGCAGAGGGAGCGGATCTGATGTGGAGAGATGATAGCAGAGCTGCTGTCTCGGCTGAAGGGTGGGGGTGAGCTGTCTTCTGACACTGTTTAGTTTGTTTTCTGGGGGGGAACTATACTTCAGGCTCTGCTGGCTGATGTCATCTTGGATATATATAAAGCTGTCTAACGTGAGGGTTTCCTTTGATAGAGTCTCCAGGGGTTTTGACTTCCTTTCCGCCAGTTTGTGGAGAAGTCAGGCCCATAGCCACCTCTGACATTTGTTGGCCTAACATCACTCCAGCACCTGATTAGTAAGGGAGTCATTGTTGGTTAGCTGCGACCAGCTGATGTTGAACCTGCCATATGTTTCCCTCCTATTTGCGTCACTGACAGTGTCACTGCAGCGGGTCAGGAGGAGAGAGGCGGTTCTGCTGCCTGCCTGCTGGCTACATTAACAAGCATTAAGTCTGTGTGCGACAGACGGATTTGGCCACCTGGCGAAGTTGAGGTGTGTTCCAGATTAATAAAGAGATGTAAGCAAACACAATTTAAGTGCTTCGGTCACCGCTAGTGAACCCGGGGGACACGTTTTCTATTTCAACTCACACATGACACATCATATACGAATGGTGGACAGCACCTCCCACTTGGGTTTATATTCCTGGCCCCAGCGTTGCTTTCTAAATGTGGACTCACTGCCAAGACCTAAGAGGACGAGTGTGACTACTCCAGGGTTTGTGTTCAGTTTCAGTGTTTAGAGGATCCGAACAGGTCAACAGGTTGGTGACAGACTTTTAGATCAGTGCCTCTTAGTGTCTGATGTTTACCTTTAAGGGACTTGTGTTGATGTTTTGTGGCAAACCTCATTATCATGCTGGAAACAGATGTCTCAAAGTGAAGCAGGTTTAATGAAAATAATGTCTTTGCTAAAATGATGATGATGATCATGATACTGGTGGGATTGATATCAGAATCAGAAATAATTTATTGATCCCGGGGGGGGAAATTGGGGCGTTACAGTTGTTCTTATATAAACATAAAGAAATTAGGGATGCATAGATCTGACTTTTTTAGTCCCGATAGCAATACCTGGGCTTTGAGTATCAGCTGATACCAAGTACTGACCCAATACTAGTGTTTAATTAATAAGCTGTATGCCTCATTATGTGTAAGGCAACATCAGGTTTGACTTAAACATTGCTTTTCTTAACTTAGTAAAACAAAATGTAACAATAAATACATAAATATAAATTTACTGAATTGATATTTTTTATTAAAACAATAAATCGTACATCAGCAACTTGATAAAAATCTTCCAAAATTATCAGGAATTACTATTCAACTGTAAACCCTTCTAATACAGCAACAAATTGGTCAAAACCTAAACAGGAATTAAAATGCCAGTATGTAATGTATATGGTATATAAACATAGAATTGAACTGAATAGATCGGTCCCATTGTCGCTGATATCCGATTCAGCTATTTGAGTCTGTATCAACCCGATATCCAAACCAGTATCAGTACATCAGTACACAATATATGACAAATAACCTCAATGCAAATAAGTAAATACAAAATGCTGAGAAGTAAATGCAAAATGCTGAGAAATGGGTATGTTTCTGGATCGAGCATTGGTGACAATGGGGTCTATATATTCAATTCAGTTCTATGTTTATATACTATATAGACCACATTATACACTGGAATTTCAGTTCCTGTTTAAGTTTTTGCTTGTGCAATAGTGCTGTACACAGCTGCAAATCACCTTAAAACAATACATGGCCAACAAGACATTACAGTACACCAAGACGCAGTAGAAAAACATGTACAATATTGCACATTTCCTGAGAAAAATATATATAAATACATAGGCATAGCAATGCTTAAGTCAAGCCTACTGTTGCCGCACACATAAAATACTTAAAACTTAAGTTTGAAAGAATGATTGATCCCATTCACTTCCACACATTGAGGCATACAGCTTATTAATTAAACACTAGTATCGGATCGGTATTGGTATCAGGACTGAACAAGTTGTATTGGTGCATCCCTAACTATATGAACAAAGAAGCACATTTAAAGCTGTTGTGTTGCTGATTACACTCTGTGAGGCTTTCTTGGCTTACTTCTGGTCTGTTCAGAAAACTTTGGCTGTAGCCCCTTAGTTTATGTAAGGTGGTTGGGTGGGTCAGGGAGTTATGTAGATAAGGGTCCTTGTAACCTAGTTAAATAAGAGCAGCAGTGAGATATGGTCTTTGCTTGGTTCAGCTTTGTTTCTGGGTTAGAGGTTATTGTAGAGAGGAGATATAATGGGTATGACCTAAATTAGTTACCAGAGGAAGTACTGCATGTTTAATGTGACGAGGTGTTTACTTGGATTTGTTAGTTGCTGTTCAGGGTCATACAAATGGCTGAGGCTGTGTCATGGTGTAAGTAGATCTATGTTATAGTAAACATTGCTTTGTTAATGATTTACTGACAATGACCAGAAGATTCACAAGATTGAACTATTGCTCAATGGGGCATTAAAGGTCGGATCTAGATATAACATTCACAAGTTATTTACATCCCAGTTCCTCGAATTTGTTTGTATATTCAATATTTACCTGGTATGGAACTTTAACTAGACTTGGCCCACCAACAGAACCTTTTTTGGGGATAAGCTCCAACAGCGCTTCCTTCTTCTCTCTCTCTCTCTGTCTGCTGTTGTTTTTGGTACTCTACACTTGGCCTAGAAATCATAGGGTGACTCACAATACTGTCAAGAAACACAAGAACAATAGTAGTATTTTGACAAGTGCTATATAGGAAGAAACACATCGATGATATTATAGGAAAGCACACCCTAAGTAGGTAAAGGGTATGTATATTAGAGCTGCAACAATTAATCCATTTAATTGATTATTTGTCAACTATTAAATTAATCTCCAACTATTTTGCTAATCGATTAATCGGTTTGAGTCATTTTTTAAGAAAAAAAAGTCTAACTTATCTGATTCTTCTTAAATGTGAATATTATCTGGTGTCTTTACTCTATGACAGTAAACTGAATATCTTTAAGTTGTGGACAAAACAAGACATTTGAGGACGTCATCTTTGGCTTTTGGAAACACTGATGGACATTTTTCACCATTTTATGACATTTTATAGACCAAACAATTAATCGATTAAATAAGAAAATAATCAACAGATTAATCAACAATGAACATATTTATTAGTTGCAGCCCTAATGTATATGCAACATGTGTAATATAGATTTAATTTAAATGTAAAAGAAAGGAAATGCCTCTACCCCAGTAACGCAAAAGGAAGTATTACAACACTGGTGCCAAAGTTTAAATAACATATGAGATAGTATAATGCATTATCAACTACTTATCTAACCCATGAGCAACGTGTGACAGGCAGGGGAGTGGTAGTGCACGTGAGAGTTCAGTGAGTCATTTTAATAGGTAATTGTGATTCATTTACAGTGTATAACACATAAAAAATGTTACAATAGTTTGTTTTTTTCCATACTGTCCATTTAAAAAAAGAACACATCCTGGAACCCAATGCATCATAGGGCTGGGCGATATGAGAAAATCAAATATCACAATACTTTTGACCAAATACCTCGATGACAATATCGTATGGTTAACTTTTGGTGTTTTACAAAATGTTGACACAATGATATTTTTGATAATCATCAGTAATGTGGATATAATGACTAAGTGAGTAAAGGCAAATAATAGAACAGCCAGAACAGTCTGGTAAGTTCAGAAAAGGACATCACTTTACTGTAATGCAGCCTGTAAAACCAGGAAAAGACAACACTTCTGCTTTATTAGGATATCTAGTCTCATGTCACAATATCGATTGTGATATTGATATATTGCCTAATCCTAACGCATCACCCAATCATATGAACTTAATACACAAGTGTTTTGTAGAGGTGACGCAGACACTATAGTGGTATAGGTGTTGTATCTACTGTTATCATTCTTAAGCTCTGTTTTGTCAGCATTTGTCCAGACTTGCATGGTGTCATTACTATGTTTGCATCAGCACTACTTCTGAATCATTTGCGAGTCACTGGCTATATAATTGTAATCACCCTCTCCACCTACTACACCACCTATTTCTGTACTTTTCTATGACTATGTGTTAGCTTGAGCTAAGCATGAGCTTTGAGTAATACAAAGATACTGACCGGAAAGATCATGTTGTTTTTGTAGGTCATCTGTTAATTAAGATTTTATTTTATACAGTAAGACAAACATTAATGTAGGTCTGTCTCTGCCCCTTTGGTGTTTTTTTTTTTTTTTTTTTTTTTTACACGCTCTTTGGCTACATCCACACTAATACATTTTTGTTTTAAATAAGCATTTTAATCTCTGTTCAGACGAGCGTTTTAGGGCTGTCTATCTCCGTCCATACTACCGTGCTTGAAAATACATATAACATGACCATATCACAAACACTGGGTATGTGCGTGTCAGTGTAAACGGGAAGCAGCGTTGGACACGGGAATTGATGTAAAGTGCTCGAATAATAGCTTGCCTCCTGCGCCTGTAGGCAGTAGTAGCATCATAAAATGCGGAATTTATCTGCACAACAGCTGCTGGAATAGACAACAAGGTCAGCAACACTTGTAACTCGTTATCTTGTTGAAATTAACCACTGGTGGTCAAGGCTGATGTCGTTTGTTTTCTTCCGGAAAAGGTTCACGTAATGGGGCGTGACGAACACACGTCATGACTGATAAGACCCAATCAAGAAGCTAACGTGGGTGGCTGTGTCATTGTTTTCAAAGGTCTCCCTTTCTGTCCTGCCAGACTAAAACGCAACCCCAGAGTTTAAAAAGGAAAACGGGTCAGCAGCGTTTTCAAACATCTCTGTTTTAGGGGCTCAAACGCTGGAGTAGCGTGGACGCTAGGTATAAACGTAGCAAGAGTTCTGCGTTTTTAAAATGAAAATGTATTAGTGTGGATGTAGTCTTAGTTCTCATCTCAGCAGTCCCTCCATCTTTACAGGCTCTGATCCAGTTTTCCATTTCATTCCTCAGGTGGACAGTCCGCTGCCTGGTTGCTCGTGGTAACCCTCCGCCATGCCTTTCCCCTTTGGCAAGTCCCACAAGTCGCCGGCGGACATCGTCAAGAACCTTAAGGACAGCATGACCGTGCTTGAGAAGCATGACATTTCTGACAAAAAGGCTGAGAAGGTAGGGTGAATCTCGCACAAATTCACTTGTGGGATTCATCACTCTTTTGGGGTGTGAAAGCGAGTTTGAAGTAGCTTTGAAATACTGTAACGTGTATGTGTGTTTGTATGACTTAGGCCACAGAGGAGGTGTCAAAAAGCCTGGTGGCCATGAAGGAGATCCTGTATGGGACTAATGAGAAAGAGCCCCAAACAGAAGCAGTGGCCCAGCTTGCCCAGGAGCTCTACAACAGCGGCTTGCTCAGCACCCTAATAGCGGACCTGCAGCTCATCGACTTTGAGGTGAGACTTTTTCTTTTATGGGAGTGAGGGAGAAAAACATTTAGGCTAATGAATGAGATTGAAGCAGTGAAGTGGTAGAAGTTTATTTGCGGTTTCTACACACAGGACGATTGTCTCTTATGAGCATGAGAAAGGGATGCGTATGTTTTAAAAATGTGCACATCCGCCTGTGTTGATTATGTGGGCAAACTCACGTCTCCCTGCAATATGTCAGACTGGTGCTGTGTAATAACTGCTGCTGCAGGCTTCCCTGACTCACCCTATCACAGGATGACTCATTGTGTTGTGTGATCTCTCTCTCTTCCTCTTTTACCCTCTCTCACCCTCCTTCCCTGTACAAAGAGAAGCTGGTGAAGAATTGTAAATCACAAGCGTGCAACATAGAAATGTGACAGTGATTAAACATTTTACAAAGTCAAATTTGGTGTATGCTGAATTTTTTGTCAGTTTGATGACTTTTATTGGTAGCTATTTGCTAGCTCTTTGCCAATAACCTTGTCATTATCTTAAGAGGACATCTATCTTTTCTCTCTCTATGCTGAAACACCAAAGCAAGTTCAATTTATTTATTCATTTATTTCATTTATCAGCTAGTTTTGACATATCTTTCTCATTCCACCCTTCTCTAGCTCCTGATTGCAATGTCAGTTTGGAAGTGTGTTGTATAACCTTTTTGTATGTTGTGTTCTCTATTATATTGCATAAATAAACGTCTGCTTTATCAAGCCTCATTTTATGATTTATCTTTTGCCATCAGGGTAAGAAAGATGTGGCTCAGATCTTCAACAACATCCTGAGGCGTCAGATCGGCACCCGGACGCCCACGGTGGAGTACCTCTGCACCCAGCAGAATATCCTCTTCATGTTGCTTAAAGGGTAAAGAGGCACACACACACAAGCTCAGAGAGTAATCATGCTCCCCTTGATCTTTTAGAGTATTCTGTATTTATGTTAACACGTTATTTAAAAAATCTAGCAACATCCTAAGTAACTTTCTAACATAAAGGGAAATGAGAGCATCTGTTTTCAAATGGTCTGAGTGCTGCCTCAAGAAGAAGAATGAAAATGGGCTCAGATGTTTTTGCCAATAAAGCAGTTATTTCTCTCCAAAGCAACATTAAACTTTGGTAGAAGCTGAGCCTGTCGAGCTTCCTGTGATATAAGTTTCATATACTGCTGGTGATCATCTTCATCAGGTGTTCCTGTGCTCTATGAGGCGAGACAAAAACAACTGATAAAGATGATAATATTTGAATTTAAATCATGACTTTGAGTGTACAGAAGGAAATGCTCATTATACTTAAAGACAATATATAGCCCAATTGTGTAAAAAGATTCAATAGTTTTTATGCCTCTGCGCCAGTGACAGATGTGGCCGGAGGTATTATGTATAATGTTTTCGGGTTGTTCGTTTGTCCGTCCTATTGTCGTGATATCTCAGGAACGCCTGGAGAGAATTTCTTCAAGTTTGACAGCCACTTGAACCCAAGGGTGAACTGATTTGATTTTCATGTTCAAAGCTCAAGGTCACCATAACTTAAAGCTATTGCAGTACCGCGCCATTGACAAACCAACCACAGGGGATGTAAGCAACCGCCACAACAGCTATGTTCACATTTTTTCTTTTTAAATTCTTTGCAATGGGAGCGCCGCATATTTTGCATATATCCAGAGCAAGTATTCTACCTTGTGTAGACATTTTTACGTCTGCGGATATTCCATATCACAGCAACCAGACACAACCAAAGTGTCTCAGCTGAAAAACAAAACGTGTTGCCCTTCTGTATTCTTTCATTTTATTAGGTCATTTAAAAAGAAGCAATATCCCTAATAATAAAGCATATTTATGTAGCACTAAAATCTGGATAAATGAAGTCATTTGCAAAATAAAAAATACAAAAGATGAAGTCCTTGTCATATGTTGCTGTTTTGTGCAGGTACGAGTCTCCAGAGATTGCCCTAAACTGCGGTATCATGTTGAGGGAGTGCATCAGACATGAACCGCTGGCCAAAATCACACTGTGGTCAGAGCAGTTTTACGACTTCTTCAGATACGTGGAGATGTCCACTTTCGACATCGCCTCAGACGCATTTGCCACTTTCAAAGTAAGTTGGCTCACTTGTTCAGCTGTTTCGCAAATGTTGTTTTGAGTAATGTGCGATTCTTTACATAGTAACTCACTGATATATTGTAAATGATTAGCAGAGATGTTGTGTAGTTTCATCTCTCTTCAGCATCCACATCTCCTACTTCCTGCTACTTTGCGGATTGTGGTTTGTTTACATGATATAATCTGAAACATCGTAACTAACTGGAAGCTCAAACAGCAAATTTGATGATGTGTTGGCTGCAAGTACAAGCTGCTGCTGATATTGTAATTATAACGACATGCTGACACAAACAGTCTTGGAGGTTGAGGAGCCAACAATGGCTGTTATAATGGGACAGACGGGGTTCACACACAAAGTTATGTCTTGATTTGAAGACGCATCAATTATGCGGCTGTGAATCTGCCTTGAGTTTTCAAAACAGAAAGTCACAGTGGTTGTTGTGGAAACCTTGTCAAAATCTCCTTAATGTTTAACTTGAATTAGTTTCTGATTAAGTATAAGCTCATATTTAGTAGGGCTTCAATTAACGATAATTTTTATTATTGATTAATCTGTTTATTATTTTCTATATTAATCGATTAGTTTTGTTTATTAAATGTCAGAAAATGGGGAAAAATGTCGATCAGTGTTTCCCAAAGCCCAAGATGACGTCCTCAAATGTCTTGTTTTGTCCACAACTCAAAGATATTCAGTTCACTGTCCTAGAGGAGTAAAGAAGCCAGAAAATATTCACATTTAAGAAGCTGGAATCAGAGAATTTAGACTTTTCTTTTCTTAAAAAATACTCAAACTGATTAATCGATTATCTAAATAGTTGGCAGTTAAACCACTACCAGTCGTTTGCCGATCGTCCAGACTTCTATCAGAAGGTGAATTTGAAATCTTGTGCTATTTGGAGAAACTTTAACACCACTGCTTAATGAATACCTAGTAGTCAGATTTTAATCCTGGCATTAAAGCTAAGATTTCTTTTATGACAAAGCAATTTTTATTCAGTCCAATAAAGGATTAATTTGCTGACGTAATTGCAACAGATAAACCAGTCGTCTTATGTCTTTGAGAAGGATTATGTCCAGAAATAATACTGTAACCCAAAACATTTTTTCTGTCTAATTTTAGTTTTTTTTTTTTTTAATTATTATTATTTGAAGGATTATTTCTGCATGTGCTTCAGTTTGTTGTACCTACAGTGTCCAAAAAGGAGACAAATGGGACCAGGCTAAGTGATATCCATTAGGTCTGAATTTATCTCTCATAGTCTGCATTGTCTGTTCTATTTCCAGGACCTCCTCACAAGACACAAGCTACTGAGTGCAGAGTTTCTGGAGCAACATTATGACAGAGTAAGTCCACACTCAACTGAAACCTAGTATTTAAAAAAACAAACAGAGAGACATCATAGAGGGAAGAAATGATGTATCCTTACCACTCATGTTTATTGGCAGCTAAACGAGTAGATAACAGTTACGGAAATGTATTTTGTTTTAAATATTCATCAGTACAGAGTTCATCTCAACAAACAAATGGAACAAAGAATAATTAATCAATTATGAATTACTCTATAGCTGCTGCTTTATTAGTGGTGGAATGTAGCTAAACTTGTTTTACTCAAGTGCACTTTTGATATACTTTACTGAGTATTTCCATTTTCTGCTACTTTATACTAATCCACTACATCTCAGGGAAACATCATACTTTTTACTCCACTACATTTATTTAAACCTTATAGTTACTAGATATTGTTTACATTTAAAAAACATGTACGCTTATTTGATATGATGCAGCACTACTAGGATCTCAGGCAGACAAACTCAGTATCTTCCCTTAAATAAGATTACTATTTCTACAAACCGTTGTCTTTTCACCAGTTATATGTAAATTAAAACTGTGGCAGTCTGGGTGTTTGGCATGCTGGGAGTCTCTTTCCCTTAACAACATCAAACCGGCCATTTGGGACATAATTTGTAGGCTGTGAACACAAAGTAGCCGTCAGTCTGTGAGGGGAAAATCCCTTACTCTCCTATCATTGTGTTTTGATACAAGACACAGATGCAATTGCGAAAACCAGAACTTGACGCATTTAGATGACTCTTTCTCTCTCGTCTCTGTCTTCTCTCTCTCTCAATACCTCTTCCTTTCTCTCTAGTTCTTTAGTGAATATGAGAAGTTACTCCACTCAGAAAACTACGTGACTAAAAGGCAGTCCCTGAAGGTAAGGACCCCGGGTCGGTTGTGCTAGTAAACAGGTTTCATGTAGTGGTGTAAGAGAGCTATTTAAAGATGTGGCCTGGTCAGAGTGTTTGGTTTCTCTAAAAACCATTCCACCTCCAGCACCGTGTTGTCTGACTGCCATCTAGTGGTGGGAGCACTTTATGTGTTTAACATGTTTATATCTGGTGTTCTCTTCACTTATGTGTTTGACTATATTTAATGACTACTTTCACCTTAATCTGAATAACATGCATGTTGTAATGCTGAAACCACAATCTGTAATCCAAATGTAAACAAACTGGCCACATTATTACCCACAATTGAAACCTGCTATCTCTGTCAAGTTTTTAATCAAGGTTATTATTGATGTCGGACATCTAAGGTTTGTTAACAGTAATAGTGTTTATACATGAATGAATTAACTGGCCTGTTTTAAGTTAAAATGCTGCTTAACATTTAGGTGGGCAAGAAAGTTATAGATTGGGGCTTTAACCCTTAACAAAGGATCTCCTGCAGGCAACCCCCGGAGATCCTGTTTAAATCGATCTAAAACAAAAGCCATAATAGATAGAGCATTCATTCTTTTTGCTGCAGAAAACAAAGGCTTTTGTCTTTTGTGTCATCACGTTATACGATCGTAAAGGCGTCATTACATTACATTACGGTGCATGCAGTACAAAACATGGTGAAATGCGCCGGTAGTGCCAGAGTATTGCCCCGTAATGCCCGCGGAAGATTGTTGTTTGCATGATCCTGTTTAAATCGATGTAAAATAAAAAAAACAGAATTGCTCACGTGATCATGTTGTTTGCATGTGATGACGTCATTACTATCAAAACGCACATGATCTGCTCATAAAAATTAGCAAACATCAAAAAATAACAAATGTGCATAGTTCATTTTTTTAATTTAATTTTGCATAGTTAGTAACTACTTATAGTGTTAAGACATATTTTGGATCAATTAGTTTTGTGTCTTTATTTAATAACATTTTATGATAAAACAAGTCAGCTCTTTGTATTTTTTTTTTAATTTATGAAAAATTTCAATACTTTTATAAATTATTATATTTTATTGACTGACATAACCTTTTAGCTTAGGTTGTACACGTTTGAGGGATATGAAGCAGTTGAAGATATTCCAAGTAATGACATCACAATAAGCAAGAATACCAAAGTAGGCGCTGGCGGTCCATTTCTATTGCTGAGTTTAGAGGGTTAAGCAGTGAGCCTCTCAATTTGGCAAATCTGCAACTGTCTGTCAGTTTAACAAAATTATATACTCAAATTAATATTTATTTCTGTCTCTCGCTGTGAAATGATCTAGTTACTGGGGGAGTTGCTTCTTGACCGACACAATTTCACCATAATGACGAAATACATCAGCAAGCCAGAGAATCTCAAATTAATGATGAACCTGCTACGGGACAAGAGCCGCAACATCCAGTTTGAGGCTTTCCATGTTTTTAAGGTAAAAAATTAAAACACAGTTTTGACCACATCAAAGATTTACAACATCTGCACATATAAACATCTTTGTCCTCTTCCTCAACGACCAGGTGTTTGTGGCCAACCCCAACAAGACGCAGCCCATCCTGGACATCCTGCTGAAGAACCAAACCAAACTCATCGAGTTTCTCAGCAAGTTCCAGAACGACAGAACGGAGGACGAACAGTTCAACGATGAAAAGACTTACCTGGTCAAACAGATCAGGGACCTCAAGAGGCCTGCCCCCCAGGAGGCCTGAGGAAGGGTGCAGAGGTGGGGGGGGGAGGGGGAGCCACCAGGACCATGTCTGGACAACATCCAGACCACGTCTGCTTAACGGACCCATCAGCAGCTGCTGTTCTGGTTTCTGAACAAAAATTGAGGAAACAAAAGAAAAACCAACGTACCCATATCAACTCATCAGGAAGTCGCCAGCTCCTCTGCTCCTCAGTGAACATTTGATTACTTTTTTTTCAGTCTTTTTCCTTCAAGATAATTAAGAAAATAATAGATGCTGCTGCTTTCTTGCACATTGAGACATGTTAGGTATATTATAATGACACAACAGTCCATCAAACATAGTGACAGAAAATGTGCAGTCAAAGTAAGGCAGACATCCTGGTAGACACACATACACACACACACACACCAAGGAACAAAAGTAGACACACATTTATACACACATATATGTATTACATAAAAAAAAAAAAACACATACTGCAAGAATATCAGCTAAAACCTTGTGATGGAAATGGTACGAGCAAGTTGAACATTGGTGTGTTGGTTGCATGCCTTGAAATGTGACAGATCCACGGCTGTACCCGGCATCGGCTCTGTGATGGCCTGCCCAGTCTGGCTCCCATGTTCAGTGCCACAGACTCGGAAATTGCACGTGCATCACAGCGACCGCTACCGTTCGTATCTACGCCTTCATCCGATAAAGCAACAGTGGTTCATTTTTAGCGATTTCGCGGGGACGAGCTCTCCGATGCCATCACACAGAACCATTAACCTCCCATGTGCTTTGTTACGACGCAGCACTTGAAGCACATGAGGAAAGGGTAGGAGGGATGTACGGTATGAATTTGGTAAACGCCACAGAGTTGGGTCTCTTTATTGTTTTCTGGGACAGGGTGAACATGTACATATGCCTTTTTTTTTTTGCTTTGTAGATTTTTTGTTTAACCTTGACATATGAATATATATTATATATATATTACCTTAAACATCACGTTTTTGGTTAATTGTAATCAAATTACTTTCTAAACCATAAAAGAAACAAGTTAAGTGACATTGTTTTTTTTTTGCATTTCATTTTACTGCTGAAATGGTTGCTGTTGGGTTTCTTTGTACATAACTTAAAGGGCCAGCTCACATTTAGCTAACCTATAGGATATTAACAATTTGTACAGCGGAGGAATGTCATGGTATTAGCTCTGGATCTGTTAATCCTCTTTTTATTCTCCGTCTACATTTTGAGTATCTCTCAGACTGCTGAAAACGTGCAGGAGGGGATTGGGAGAGCATTAACTGAAACATTAAAGCCTGTGTGTTTGTGCACTTTGTGAGGTGCTGAGCGATGAACATCACCTAACTGGAGTCGAGGATAGCGGGGCTTTCCCCCCCTCCTCAATTTCATTAACTTGTTTTTTCCTCATGCTAGTGGCCTGGGAGTGCTGTGTGGCCCCGCAGTGAGTGTGCTTCAGGGGTGAGCTCATCAGGATATTGGCAACTCAACGCACTATTCTTACTTTTCCCCCTTCTCCTCATGTTTGAGCCTCTCTCTTCAGAAGGTTTATAATTCCAGTACAATTGTGAGCGTAAAGCATTGTGGGTAGCAGAGCACTATGGGCATGTTGGATTGTCTTCATGGTGTTGAGCAAAAAACTGATGAAACCACAGATTTGTTAATTTACGATAAATATGGCAAATAAGAAACCATCTCAGTGCAGACGACAGCACTCCTCCATTCGCATTGAACATGCATGTTCCTCCACTGGCTGTGCATGATGCTGTACTAAAGATGTTGTACTGGAATTGTTTCTTTTTTCCAAGTATTTAACAACATTGAAATGTCAAATTGAACTCTTGGCTGTGTGCTGACTTTGACTCCAGGTTCAGCATAGAACGTGTGGGTGCTTTCAGAAGTGTCAAAGGCCTGGGCCCTACAATCGAAATAAAGAAAAAAAAAACATTTGGAATAAAATAATGCTGTGGTTATTTTCTTCCTGTGTAAAGAAATAACAGCTGTCAAATGTGTGTTAACGTCGAGGTATGTAACCTACATCAGCTTGGTATATTGAAATGGGACCCTTGAGGCTCTGTAAAGCCGAGAGGAGCTGTAGACTCAGGTGATAAATCTCTGTAGGTCCATCTCTAAACGAGTGACCTATAAAAAGCTATAAAAAGATCCATTAGAGCCACTTAAGACCTTTTAATTTCACAATATCAAGCTGTGTTTTAATACTTTTAACTAACACTGTAAAATATTGACTACATTTACAGTAAATTACTGGCTACTAGTTGCATTACTTTCACAGTAAGATACTGTATAATTTTTATAAAGTAAGTTATTGTGAAATGACAGCTGTATACTGTGACCTCACAGTAGTTATCCCAGTATATTACTGTGATTTAGCAGTATGCTGCTGTAGAATTTGGCTACAGTATTTAACTGTAACTTCATAGTAAATGTCTAACAGATAACTGTGATTCAGCAGGACGCTGGTGTAGAGTTACAGTATTTAACTGTAACTTCACAGTTAATGTCCAAATTACTGTGATTTAACAGTATGCTGCTGTGGAGTTACTGTATTTAACTTTAACTTTACAGTATGCCATTAAAAGGTCATTTCATTTTATAGTATGCCATAAAAATGACAAAAGTGTCATACAAAAGTCTAGTATAGTATCCTATAAAAACCTTTAATAGACTTTTTAACGACATACTATATTATAAAATTTGATATGAATTTTTTATGACATGTTATACTATGACTCTTTTGACATTTTTGGACATAATACACTGACTTTGACAGTAAATATCTATCATATCACTGTGATTTAGCAGTATGCTGCTGTAGAATTACTGTATTTAACTATAACTTCACAGTATGCCATAAAAGGTCCTAGTATAGTATGCATACCCAATGTCATGAAAAATGTCATCGTATAGTATCCTATAAATACTTCATAACATAGTAGGCATATGTCATATAAATGTCATAGTCATAGTTGATATGAAATACTATATTATGACATTTGATGATTTTATTTATAACATACTATACTATGACTATTTTTATGACTTTCATGGCATATATTATGACTCTTGACATTTTTTGGCATAGTGACTTTGACAGTAAACATCTATCCGATTACTGTGATTTAGCAGCATGCTGCTGTAGAATTACTGTGTAAGCACTGTCAAATATTTGACTGTGCATTTACAGTAAATTGCCGGCTACTAGTTAGTGGAGGAATATTAAGTCTTAAATAATTGTATTAGACTAGAATAAATCAATTTAAAGAATTGGGTGAATGCTGAATTAAACCTGCAGTAGGCAGTATATTTTTTGCATCATTGGGCAAAAAGTCTATAATAACCTTTCAGCATATTGTAATTCAAGTGTTCTGAGAGATGACTAGACTTCTGCACCTCCTCATGGCTCTGTTTTCAGGCTTTAGAAAATCTATCCTGTAACGGGAGACTTTGACCAATCACAGGTCATTTCAGAGAGAGCGTTCTTATTGGATGTGCTCCAGACTTGGCGTTCCTTCACCAGATTTCATAATGGCGGCGATGTCACAAACTTTCTCATTTTACAGCTAAACCGTGCACTATGAGATGATTCTGAAAACATTTGAGGAGAGTAATAGGCATTACAGGAACATAATATTGATTCATATTTGATCAGTGCTGCCTAATTCGACCGTTTGATCGGAGTTCGCGAGTGATTGACAGTCGGCTCTCATAGACAGCAGATGGACAGCAGACCTCAGATCAGCTCTTACTGCTTGTTTTCCTCCAGTATGTGAAATCTTGCAGATGCTGTTAGGAGCACCGGAGGACACCGGAGGCACATGATTTTTTTCAGGTTACCTGTTTCATGTACTACTGTCACGATGTAGCGATATAGCATTTTATAAAAATATATTTTTTTTACTCATATTTGCTCCAATCTCGCCTACTTCAGCTTTAAAGGTCCCATATTATAAAAAAGTGAGATTTTCATGTTTTTTTATTATAAAGCAGGCTTAAGTCCTATATAAATAAGGTGAAAGTATCGAAACACTCAATCCACAGGGAAATACACACAGCCCGTATTTAGAAACTGCATTTGAAACAAGCTGTCAGGATTTCTGCCCTTTCGTGATGTCACAAATATACAATATTTAGACCCTTGACACAATTTTAAACATAAACATTCTAAATGTGTCCCAGTTTATATCCTGTTGCAGTGTATGTGAATGTCACCAGCTGACAGGAAGTACACATGGACCCAAGCTGTTGCCTAGCAACGGAATTCTGTTGCAATTCCGTCAAAATGCGCTAAAACGGAGCGTTTCGGATAAATACAGGCATATTCAGGCCGACAATATGAGGAAAATAAAGTGTTTTTTTTAACATTACAGCACGTAAACATGTTCTAGTAGAAACACAAAATACAAATATGAACCTGAAAATGAGCAAGATATGGAACCTTTAAATGGTGAATAGCTGCTAGAATTGTGTGTTTTTTGAATGGAGTTCTGCACCAGATCATCAATAGAAAGCACCGCACTAGTCCTTTAAGGGCAGATATTAAAAAAAAAGGAAACCGCACACTTCCGGTTGATAGAGACAAAAACAGAGAGAGAAGCAGCTCAGCGGTGAGAAGAGGACGGCCCGTCGACGAGGTGCAGGGCTTCTTGTTTTCAGACAGAACAGGTGGACCACCAGCAGCAGCAGATAACACAGAGACCTGCAGACAGACCATCACCACACTGAGACATGGTGAAGATCAGCTTCCAGTCTGTGGCGGGACAGAAAGTGGAGAAGGAGGAGAACGATGGCGACAAGACCGAGATCCTCATCCCTCATCCGATGGTGAGTCTCTTATTAGTATTGTTATTATTATTTCTCTTATTAATAATAATAATAATGCTTGTCATTGTCTTTAATATGATATGTAATGTGATGCATTGTGTGTGTGTGTCCATGTTTTCTCCTCTGCATGGTTGTTTCTGCAGGGCAGCCTGCACCTGCACAACAGCAGCAGCAGCAGCAGGGGGGATTTTTTTTTTGACAGCATCTTTCGCCATTTGGCTGCAAAACAAAACATGTCATTGCTGCGCCACTTATTGAATGTGCAAATGCATGCTCTTTGTTAGAGGATTACAAGCAATTTAACAATGCAAAGGATTTGTATTGGTGTTTGCTTTGTATAAATAGCATGCATTGCCTCTGATTTAAAAATAAATAAATAAAATAAGCAACCCCCCCAGCTTAATAAAAAAAGGTAAAATGCCAAAAATGCACAGACAAAATGGCAGATGGAGCGCATGAAAGATTATTTTTTCACAGCTCTAAATGAGGCAGTCCTCAACTTTGCAGCATCCCAGCATCCCCCTATCAAACATACATGACTGAGCCCTGAACATGATGAACCTTAATGGAATATAGATGGCATGCATATGAAGTGAATATTGCAACAAAAAAAAAAAGTGCAGAGCCTGAGTGGCTGTGTGTGACTTTGAAAATCTGTCCATCATCTGAATGTAGTGAACAGGAGATGGACAGGACAGGCCTCATGGTGTGTCACGCTCTCCTCTGGTGTGAAAGAGCCTCTATGTGTCTCTCAGTGGGGTGGGAGAACACAAAGAACTGAGTCTCTCTGAAGTGTGTGTTCGCACATACACAGTTGTCCTTACGTGCCCTCTGTTTCCAAAGAACAGCCTGCTGAGCTGAAATAAATGTTCCTACATGAACAGCATGTTCTGCAGAAACAAAGCTTTTTGGTGTCATCTCTTTTTTTTTTTTTTTAAAGGATTGTCATAATTTGTCTTTGAAGTTTCTTAAAACAGCCGTGTCCCTGCATGCACACAATCATCCTTCACAGCTCCAGCTAAGAATAGCAGCCATTGTTCTTTCAGGAAGGAGATTATTTTACCTGCCGCAAGCACTCGGCAGTACAGCACTTCTCTGTTAGTCATTATTTTTTTTGTAAAGGGAAGCACTCAGTGAGCGGTTACTATCTGGTGTTGTAGTGCCACGCTTGCCAACAGATGGGCTGCGAGACTGGAGGCGTCTGGGAAGATTACTCACCATCTCTCAGTCAGTCAAGTTTTGATTACCAGGTGCTCTGTCATCCTTTCCTCTGGCCGGGCTCGGCGCTACTAATTTCTGCTTTAAATGCGGCGTCGCCGTTTATGCGAGCTTCTATTTTAGTTGATTTGGGTCATCATCATCAGCTGCTCGTCATGTTGAAGATGAGTAAGCTGAAAGTTGAATTGAAGCAATGCTTTTTTGTGCCCATTTGAAGTATAAAAGGTACAGTGTGGAGGATTTGGTGGCATCTAGTGGTGTGGTTGCAGATTGCAACCAACTGAGTACCCCTCCACTCACTCCTCCCTTTTTGGCTGGACCGCAGAGGGCCAGCCCTATAAATGCAAAAGTCTGTCACTGAGTGATGAAGTTACACGATTGGTCGGCCGAGTGTTGAAGGTTCCACAGTCCGGTATGTAAATGAGCTCGTCCAGCCCGTGGTTTTGACCGAGTCTTGTTAAGACTGCGGTAACGTGAGCCACCGAGCGCAAAATCGTGGTAACGTTGTTCGCCTGGATCAGAGGCTGTGCTGTCCTCACTCAAAGTTGTTGCAGGCAACGTGTTTTTCAGCTATACAGCCAGCTTAACAATATATTCCCCAGCATTGCATTCTCCAAGGAACAGACGAGTTGTTGTGTTTGGCAGGATTTAATGCAGGAAAATATGTAATATTGTAAAACTGAAAAAGAGCACAAAATAAAAACATCAGATAAGTGTGCTTGTAAGTACTAAATAATATTTCTAATACATCAATAGAGAAAAGATCACTAGCATAACTAACATAAAAACATCAATAAATCTCTATGTAGTTGACAACAAACTAACAATCAAAATACTGTATTCAACCTTAGAAATGGTGACATAAACATGTTAACATAACTGTGATTAGTGAATAACTCACGGATGAAGCCGGTTTTGTGGACTTTATGGCACAGAATTAATAAGATTATACACTGAGATTCCTGAGCAAAAGGGAGCTTCCTGAACACCACTTCCTGTTATTCTTTGTTTACAATGACCTCACTTCCTCTTCGGTACAGCTATTTTCAGACACCACTAGGTGGTGCCAAAGGACATACAAAGGGAACACTTTACACTGGTTCCAATACAGAGGCCATCCTTACCGTAATAACGCTACTTTAGGAGCAACGGAAGTCCGACAGCGGCTGGTGGTACCGCGGGTCGTGTCTAGAAGGTATACCGCAAATTGTGAAATCTGGTAAAAACTCTCGCAAGACTCGCTGCCCGATGACCTATCCTAACCTTAACTGTTCAAGGTCGATGCCTAACCTTAACCATCTCACAAGAGTTTGCCAACTAGTGGGTTACCTTCTAGATACGATTGGTACCACAGTGTTGCACTCTGCAGCTCACATGTTGGAGAACTATGGTGGCCTTCAGGTAACGTAAAAACGCAAAAGGCTCTCGCCAGTGTTTGGTTTGTCTGAAACATGGCGGACTCCGTGAAGAGGACCCGCCCTCTATGTAGATATAAAGGGTTCATTTTAAGTTAACAAAAACACAATTCTTAGTTTCAGGTGATTATACACTAATGAAAACATAGTTATGAATATTATATTCCATTTCTGCTAATAGATCCCCCAAAATGTTACACACTGCTCCTTTAATATCTGTGTGTGTTGTGTGTGTTTTCCAGGATGAGGATGAGCTGGTCCTGCCGCTGCGGCCCAAGAAGTCTCCCCTCAATGGGCTCTGCTGCCTGACGTTTGGCCTGGTCGTGTTCATGGCCGGTCTGGTCCTTGCCTCCATTTATGTCTACCGCTACTACTTCATACCTCATGTAAGACCTGAGTCTACTCTACTGTGTGTTGTATGAGTCTCAGATTGCATCAAATACTGTATTCCTAAATGAAATGATGTCCTGAGTGTTTTTATTCAAGTCACTGCTGTAACAGAAGGATATTCTTGCTACAGATGTAGTGTTCCAGCTGGTGCGTTGATCCAGATGTTAATTTGTGTGTTTGTGTGCAGATCCCAGAGGAGAACCTGTTCCAGTGCGGGATGTTTTATGAAGACTCGGTATACGCCCCGCTGCGTGGGCGTCAGGAGCTGGAGGAAAATGTCGGCATCTACTTGGCCGACAACTATGAGAAGATCACTGTGCCCGTGCCTCACTTTGGAGGCAGCGACCCCGCTGATATAATCCACGACTTCCACAGAGTGAGGACAAACACACACACACACACACACACACTGACATAATACAACTTGAATAGAGAACACACAAAGTACACAGTTAAATCTTTACTACAGGTAACTCATAGTTTTATATTTTACACTAATAACAGTAAAGGAAAAGGAATATGTAAAGAAAAATTAAATATAAAACAAATCCACTGTCTACAGCCATGCTAGTATTTTTATTTAAGAAAAAGAACATTATTCACAGATATAACATAGAGCATTTTCACTTTCTCCCACTCCCTACTGCCTAGACAAAATAACGTAAAATGACATATCTACACAATGGGATGATGGTTAAAGATCGAGTAGTAAGATTAAAAAAAATAAATAAAATGTAAATAACAAAAAATAAATAAATGAAAAATGAAAAAGCCAGCAATCACAAAATTAATAAAATAAAACATACATACAGATTAATTAATTTAAAGTTTTGCATAGGAAAAGATAGATATACATATACATGCTTTGAAATGTGAATGAAAATGAAAATTTCTTTAATTTATTAATTTATTTTTTGATAAACTGCTTTATTTTTCAGGGACTGACCGCCTACCACGACATTGCTCTGGACAAGTGCTATGTTATTGAGCTCAACACCACCATCGTGATGCCTCCGCGGAACCTCTGGGAGCTCCTTATCAACGTGAAGGTAACGCAACAATGCAATCTCAACAACTCGACAACTAATTGTCTTCATGAGCGTTATTTTGTCTGGTATTCATAGAAAGAAATGGCTCTACCTTTAGCCTATTTATCCAAATAAACTATGAACCGGTTAAGATGTTCACATTTGACTTTACCAATGTACATTTAAATGTAACAAAAGAAAATACAAAAACTAAAGTTGAGGCCTGGTCACAGCAGAAAGCGGCACAGTGAAATTCATCCAAAATAGGCAGCGCTGGAGGCTTTGTGATGTACACGTGCACTGCACTAGTAATTATAAAAAACAAAATCTTGTGTGGAGCACTTTATATTCCGACAGAGAGGGACTTAAATATAAGTGGATGGTGTGACACGGCTAATGAGTTATAATAGCTCCCTCCATTTTGGCCTCTCCAGCTTTTCGTTACCTCAAATGTCACATAACTGTCGAGTTATGTGAACCCGTCTGTGTGTGCAGACACTCAATGGAGTCTGTTTCTGGACTATTTGGCCTTTAGTGTTTATTGTTAGAAAACATATCCCAGTGAGCTTGTTGATATTGTTCCTTCGTCTTTTGCAGAAGGGAACATACTTGCCTCAGACCTACATCATCCATGAAGAGATGGTGGTGACCGGAAGAGTGCACAACATGCGTCAGCTGGGACCCTTCATTTACGGCCTGTGCAACGGGAAGGACACGTTCCGCCTGAACCGCCGTGTCACCCGCAGACGTAAGTTTGGGGTTAAAGGAGGGATTAATGGAAACATTTTAAGAGGTCACATGATGGATGGCGGTACAGTCTGTGTTTTAATGGATAGAAACAACTTTGTAGTTTTAAACTGTTGTGATCAGGTTAAGTCACATCACCGGTCCCGTCTCTGTGCCTCACCCCGTTTCCCTCTCAGGCATCAACAAGCGCGAGGCGAAGGACTGCCACCACATCCGTCACTTCGAGAATACATTTGTGGTGGAGACTGTTATCTGCGATGAAGCGTAAAAACACGACGGCCGTCCGTGTCATCCCGCCCACCCAAAGGCACATCATCTCTAGCCACTGTAGCATCCTCCTGTGGATCTGATCACGTCTGAGTTGCACTTTACTTGTGATTCTGGTTTGATGTTGTTATTTCTGCCTATTGTTTAGTTTTTTCCTATTTCCCATAGGTAATATTTACCCTGAAGTGTGATGCAATACTATACCGGTGGTTCTATCACAGGATTTTCCTTGTAGCAAAGTCCTGTAGCCAATAATGAATTATGATTTCAAGACCTCTCCTCTTCCTCCGGGGATTTGTATGACAGTTACTGTCGTTGGGGGAGATGACCGTCTCCATGTGTCGTCAAGGAGACTGTGCTTTTGTCTTTTCTCCTGCCCTGGAGGTTACTTTGTGTCTACTAACACAATCATCTGTGCAAAGCATGAAGCCTTGCATCTCTGAGCAAACATTATCAATAAATTTCAATAATGATCTTATTTTCTCTCATGTTCTCTGTAATGTAAACATGTAACTGCTAATGACTAGTTGCTTGCTTTGCATCTTTATCTTCTTGCCTGCCTGTTGCTTCCTCGCTTCCTCGCTTCCCCTTTCTGCTTTTCATTTCCTAGAAGTTCGAGAAGGTTGCATTGGGGCGTCGGTTTGCATTCACTTTTTTGTAAAGTATTCCATCTAGGGCTGTCAAACGATTAAAATAGTTAATCGCAAATTAATTGCACATTTTTTTATCTGTTCAAAATGTACCTTAAAGGGAGATTTGTCAAGTATTTAATACTCTTATCAACATGAAAGTGGGCAAATATGCTGCTTTATGCAAATGTATGTATATATTTATTATTGGAAATCAACTTACAGCACAAAACAATGACAGATATTGTCCAGAAACCCTCACAGGTACTGCATTTAGCATAACAAATATGCTCCAAGCATAACATATGCTGACTTGACTATGACTTGCCCCAAACTGCATGTGATCATCATAAAGTGGGCACGTCTGTAAAGGGGAGACTCTTGGGGACCCATAGAACCCATTTTCATTCACATATCTGGAGGTCAGAGGTCAAGGGACCCCTTTGAAAATGGCCGCGACAGTTTTTCCTCGCCAAAATTTAGCACAAGTTTGGAGCATTATTTAGCCTCCTTCATGACAAGCTAGTATGACATAGTTGGTACCAACGGATTCTTTAGGTTCTCTAGTTTCATAAGATGCGAGTATCTTCACGCCAGCTTTAAAACGAAGCCCTCTACAACCTAAAAATCGCAAAGTTGCGTTAAAGAAATAAGTGGCATTAACATGTTATTATCATGTTAACTTTGACAGCCCTAATGCCATCATAATTTAAACTGGTGAAGACATCTTTATTTTGGATGCTCTTGTTTGTCATCAGCTTTTCTCTTTGCCTGTTTTTTTTTCGCGCACTCTTCATCAATGCCTTTGTGAATCATTTTTAAAATACTGTCTTTGTTTTCCCTTGCATGTGTTTATCTATAAGAGAAAAAAAAACAGCACTGGTAGAATGTTTTGTAAAACAACGTTTAAAGCCTTAGTCCAGAGTCAGAGACTGGACTAAAGTCAATACTACTGAAAGGGAGCATATTACTGTACATGGTATGTTAGTCAAACAAAACCAACTTTGATCTGTATATTTTGTCTGCCGATGAAATCATGAAATCTGTCTGTGAATAAAGTAGTGACAATAACGAGGTATCTGTTGATGCTTCATTCATTTTTAGACCCTCAGACCTTTGGCTAAATAACCCAGAAACATTATTATGCTGCAGCCATGCTTTAATATTCCTTGTAATCTTCACAATACATTATATCATTTAAATTCTTTGTATTATAATTTTTGTTTTGTTTTGTTGCAGCAAACATTTTTTTATTTGATTATCAGATGTGAGATTATTTATTATTTATTATATTATTATATTATTTATTATATTATTATTTTAGAAACTCTTTTAATATTTGCAGCTACATGTTGAGAGCCTGCAGCACCACCAACTGGACATTCAGCCGACACCAGTTCCTCATGTTTCCAGCATCAATTAGTTGAGTTGAGCACATTAATTACAAAGAAATATTTAAATGTTTTAATTGTTTAATTTCTTTCTCTTTTTTTTCTTTAAATCAGCAGTTTAAGTCACACGAGTGAGTTTGATATGATGAATATTACCTCCTGGCCGATGACTTTCACCTCTTGCTAGTCGCCATGACAACTGAGAAAACCCCCATCCACTGATGAAGACCTTGAGATGCAGTAGAAAGCACCAGAAGAAGCTTGTAAGTGTGAACTCAGATTATTTTACACAAGAATTAAGTTTTCACACTCAATTTTGTAAATGTTTCCATCGTTATTTAATTCTAACAACTCACTTAAATAGTCAGCTACATATATTATAACCATCAATCAGCATTTTTTTTAATAAAACAAAATTGTTTTGGTTTAATTTGTCCAGATTTTAAGACAAATAAACCAGAGTGTCCATGTTTGGGCCTCTACAACAAATGATTTAACCATGATTTTGAAATTCTTTCACAGCTTGTTCTCATATTTACTTACTATTTACTCTCATACATACTTTTATTATTGGTGTGCTGTGAAATGGTTTTCCCACAGTGTTGCATCAAGTAGCTAATTTTACTTGTTTTCTAATGTCATCACCTTTATCTAGCTCTTGCATCACACCTTTCTGCTACACAACGGAAGTGAGAATGATCAGATCATTTTTGTTCCCCTCTTCATATCTGTGCGGTTGGGTTTTAACCAGAAATACACCGATGTTCCATCAGTGGCCTCATTTGACCGGGTGTTGTGTAATATTGGGTTAATGTCAGAGGATATCCAGTCAGTGCAGACTTTGCCGATCCTCAATGGCTAATTGCATTTGCAACGATTACTTTTGGATCATTTCAAGTCTGCACATGAGGTAATCTAGACCCTCACAGTCTGCTGGAGGCTTAGACCGACGTCCTTCCATCTGGCGAGGCTTAGGACTCGCTGGCTCTGTCACTGAGACGCTCTCATACACGACTAAAGAGTCACATCAAATTATTTTTATATCTGTTCATAATCTGCACACCAACATCTCCAAAGTTCACTGATTAAAACGCTATATTATTGATATAGAAATCAAAATGTAAAAAGAATTACAATGTTATGGTTTTTACGGTGTTATGTGCTATAGACCAGGCCTATTCAATTAGAGGTGGGCTGAATCTGGCCCTTTAACGACCTCAATCTGGCCCCTTTGATCATTTATAAATATGAAAGATAATCATAAATATTATGAATAATAATAAAAAATAAGAATAATTATTTCTTCCAATGAGAGAGTTTATTCCACTCACACTATTAACCCTGTTACAGACTCTTAAAAGCAATATCATCGTGTTTTTATTTAAATAACCTGTTAACATTCGAAGCTTATGGGTGTTTTCATTGTTTGATTATTAGAAGATCATCATTCATTAGTTCTGTCTAGTTAAGCACAGAAATACTTATTTTGTTAAAATGTTTTAACCCAGGCTGTTTAAGTAGAGGGAATTTAGGAGAGTCAAACTGGAAAAAAAAGATTTTAAATTCAATATTGTGTTTATTAAAACAACAACCTACTAAGATTAAACAGGTCATGTCAGGTCGTTGTTTTCACATTTGAACACATTTAAAAGCTCTGCAGATCAGAGAGGAAATGAACACGTTCGGCCCCCTTAATGCTTATCTGTTTTTCAAATCCGGCCCTTTTTCGAAAAAGGGAGAGAGAGAGAGAGAGATTTAAAGCTAGTGAAGATCCATATCATATCAAACTAGAAAGTACCAACCATACCATACTAGCTTGCATGGGCATTTTCAGGGGTCCCTTGACCTGTTCCCTTAAAGTATGTCGAAAAATTGTATGAAAAGTCATTGTGTAGTATGTTGAAAAATGTCATGAAGAAAAGTCACAGTATAGTATGTCAAAATATTTCCTGAAAAAAAGTTATAGTATGTCAAAAACCTTTAAGAAAAAACGTCATAGTATAGTATGTCAAAAGATTTAAAAAAAAAAGTCGTAGAATAGTATGTCGAAAATGTTATGAAAAAAAATTATAGCATAGCATATCAACAAATTTCAGGGGAAAATTCATAGTATGTCAAAAAGAATTGTGAAAAAGTTATAGTATAGTATGTTGAAAATTTTCCTGAAAAAGTCATATAGCATGCCAAAAATTTTATGAAAAAAAAATCATAGTATAGTATGTCAAAAAGAGTTATGAAAAAAAGTTTAGTATGTCGAAAAATTTCATGAGAAAAAGTCATAGTATAGTATGTCGAAACATTTTAAGAAAAAAAAAATCATAGTATGGTATGTCGAAAAATTTCAGGAAAAAAGTCATAGTATTATGTTGAAAAAAATTTGTGGTAAAGTGCCAAACATTTTGGAAAAAAAGTCATATTCAAATATGTCAAACATTTTATGAAAAAAAGTGATATAGTATAGTATGTCAAAATATTTAATGAAAAAAAGTCATAGTATAGTATGTTGAAACAAAGTCATAGTAAAGCATGTTGAAAAAATAAGTCATAGTAAGTCGAAAAAAGTCATAGTAAAGTGTGTGGAAACATTTTATATAAAAAGTAATAGTATAGTGTGTCGAAAAATTTGAAGAAAAAAAATCATAGTATGGTATGTCGAAAAATTTCAGGAAAAAAGTCATAGTATTATGTGGAAAAAAATTCGTGGTAAAGTGCCAAACATTTTGGAAAAAAAGTCATATTCAAATATGTCAAACATTTTATGAAAAAAAGTGATATAGTATAGTATGTCAAAATATTTAATGAAAAAAAGTCATAGTATAGTATGTTGAAACAAAGTCATAGTAAAGCATGTTGAAAAAATAAGTCATAGTAAGTCGAAAAAAGTCATAGTAAAGTGTGTGGAAACATTTTATATAAAAAGTAATAGTATAGTGTGTCGAAAAATTTGAAGAAAAAAAATCATAGTATGGTATGTCGAAAAATTTCAGGAAAAAAGTCATAGTATTATGTGGAAAAAAATTCGTGGTAAAGTGCCAAACATTTTGGAAAAAAAGTCATATTCAAATATGTCAAACATTTTATGAAAAAAAGTGATATAGTATAGTATGTCAAAATATTTAATGAAAAAAAGTCATAGTATAGTATGTTGAAACAAAGTCATAGTAAAGCATGTTGAAAAAATAAGTCATAGTAAGTCGAAAAAAGTCATAGTAAAGTGTGTGGAAACATTTTATATAAAAAGTAATAGTATAGTGTGTCGAAAAATTTGAAGAAAAAAAATCATAGTATGGTATGTCGAAAAATTTCAGGAAAAAAGTCATAGTATTATGTGGAAAAAAATTTGTGGTAAAGTGCCAAATATTTTGGAAAAAAAGTCATATTCAAATATGTCAAACATTTTATGAAAAAAAGTGATAGTATAGTATGTCAAAATATTTAATGAAAAAAAGTCGTAGAATAATACATTGAAACAAAGTCATAGTAAATTGTGTTGAAAAATGTTATGAAAAAAAATCATAGTATAGTATGTTGAAAAATTTTATATAAAAAGTAATAGTATAGTTTGTCGAAAAATTTCATGAAAAAAGTGATAGTATAGCATGTCGAAAAAAATTATAGTGTAATAAATAAAAAAAACATTGTAATCTCGAAATTTTTCTAAAATGTCACAATATAGTATGTTGAATTGTTGTTTAATAAAAAGTCATAGTATAGTATGAAAGAAACAAATCTTAGTATATGTTGAAAAAATAAAAAAGAGTCAGTATAATTATGTCTAACAAAGTCACAGTATAGCTGAAACTGTTTTGAGAAAAGTCGTAGTATAGCATGTCGAAAAAAACTATAGTGTAATATATAAAAAAACATTGTATAAAGTCAAAAAAAGTAAAAAAAAAAAAAAAAAAGTCATGGTATAGTATGTTTTAAAAGTAGTATAGCAGTAGGATTTCTTTTTAAAAAGTAATAGTATAGCATGAAAGAAAACAATCATAGTGTAGTATTTAAAAATAATGTCAGTATATGTTGAAAAAATAAAAAAAAGTAATAGTATAGCATGTTGAAAAAAGTCATAGTGTAATATGTCAAAAAATAAATGTAAAAAGTTCTAGTATAGCGTAATATATACAAAAATCACAGTATAGCATGTTGAAAAAAGTCAGTATAGTATTTTGAAAAAAGTCATAAAAAAGTGACAGTATAGTTTGTCATGTCATAACACAGTACACTTTTACTGTGTGACCCTCAATCATATGCCGGCTCCCTAAATTGGCACTTTGTTATCAAAACCCGTTGTTGTAGTAAGCACAGATGTATGTGATCCAAATTCTTATGTTGTCCTTCTCTTTACTCTCCAGATGAGTGCAGAGTTTCCGGACCAAATATGAGGATGACAGAGTTTCTTCAGTCACATCTACTGTATGAATGTACTTAAAGGGGGTGAATGTACCTAAGGGGTCATTCAGGGCATTTTCAATAAAAAACTAAAAAAAACTGCTCTCTTCATTTTTTCAATCTTTCCGTTTGGGTTCTATGACTTATCCCAACATAATATACTATTTTATTTCATGGTATTTTTGTGGCATACCATACAATGACATTTTGATGACATATGACATTTGTTCTGGCATTCTATAATATGTTTTTTCATGACATTTTTACGGCATACCATACATTGACTTTTTATGATGGCATACTATACTATGCCTTTTTTATGACATACTATACCATGACATTTTTATGACATAATATATATTTTTTCATTGCACACTATATTATGACTTTTTATGACATTTTTTATGACATACTGTATTATTATTTTATGGCATACCATCCATCCACTTTAGCATACTACTAGGACATTATTTTATGGCATACTATACTATGACATTTTTTCACAACTTTTTGATAACATAATATACAATGTCTTTCATGATATATTTAACTGATATTTTACCACAAAATTACATTTTTCATGGTAATTCTATGACAATATACTATGATTTTTTTTTACATTTTTATGGCATACTATGACTTTTTGATAACAATATTATAATAGCTGTTCTGCCATTGTTATGGCATACTATACCATGACATTTATATGGCATTTTCATTGCATACTATACTTTTTACAACATACCATACATTGACTTTTATACAATTACTATTACTTTTTTATGATATTTGTATGGCATACTTTACTATGACATTTTTATGCCATACTATACTATGATATTTGTTACCACATCCTTATGGCAAACTACACCCACTTTTTATGGCATCCTATAATATGACTTTTTTCATGGCATTTTTATGGCATACTATACTATGACATTTTAATGGTGAACTATGCAATGACATTTTTTGATGACAATATACTATGCCTACATGGCATATTTTACTATATTTTTAATGACATACTATATTGTGCATTTGTATGGCATACTTTACTATGACATTTGTCATGGTATTTTTATGCTATACTATACTCTGACATTTTTTATGCTATGCTATACTATGACATTTTATATGGCATACCATACTATGACATTTTTCATGGTATTTTTATGCTATACTATGACTTTTTCATGGCATACTATACTATGACATTTTTATGACATATTGTATTATTATTTTTAAGGCATACCATCCATTCACTTTATGTGGCATACTTTAGTATGACATTATTTTATGGCATTTTTATGGCATACTATACTATGACATTTTTTATGATTTATTGATGACATAATATACTAGGACTTTCATGACATATTTTACTATGATATGTTCTGACATACTATATTAGTAGTTTTAAAGCCTAAGATATATTCATGGTATTTTTATGGCATACTATACTGTGACATTTTGTATGACTTTTTCTGGACAAACCTGAAGACTCTTCCATAGTTCCCACGGGCCGTGTAAACACCAGTCCACCCGCAACCATCAACAAACACAAAATAAATAAAGTCATCAGAATTTTGAGTTGCATTGATTTCAAGTTGAGCCATGTTGTACACATTCAAACCAACCTTAATTTTCATGTATTTTGTCATTATTTCATTAATAATTTTAATTCAATTAAACTTGTATGAAAGTGTGTTTTTAGGAAACACCAAATTACCTTCTTCTGTGACATTGGGAACTGGCACCTGCCTACAATTGTCATAATAGTTTGTGGCAAATTGTATCACATTAAAAAAAAAGATATTACGAGAATAAAGTCGTAAAATTATGAGAATAAAGTCATAACTTTACAAGAAAAAAGTCGTAAAATTATGAGAATAAAGTCATCACTTTACAAGAAAAAAGTTGTAATATTCTGAAAATAAAGTCATAACTTTACGAGAAAAAAGTCGTAAAATTACGAAAATAAAGTCATAACTTTACAAGAAAAAAGTCGTAAAATTACGAGAATAAGGTCATAACTTAACAAGAAAAGTTATATTACGAAAATAAAGTCATAACTCTATGAGAAAAAAAAGTTGCTATATTACGAGAATAAGGTCATAACTTTACGAGAAAAAAGTCGTGAAATTACAAGAATAAAGTCATAACTTTTCGAGAAAAAAAGTCGTAATATTACGAGAATAAGGTCATAACTTTACGAGAAAAAAGACATAATATTGCGAGGCAACGTCGCAAATGCGACCGTGCTGTAGTTTGTTTATAGCCTGATGTTAGCTTTTTACAATTCAAAAATCATATAAATGGTGTTCATTTGTGAAGATTATCTACTGAACGAAACGTGTAAATATTCTAAATGTGTGTTTACCAAAGAGCTTATTTTCTGCAATAATCCAAAACCCAATGTCCCATTGGCTTTTTGTCGAGGGAACCAGGGCAATGCTAACTTCCTGGTTAGCCTAAAAAAAATCTTCATCCCTGGAGCACTGTACTTCCCCAAATCTAGCTAGGTAGCTAACTTAGCTATAAGTAAAGCAATAAAAGCAGCAAAAATAAAAAGCAATGAAACAATTTATTTTTGCATACATTGTTACATATTAACATGAATAAATGCATTTTACTCCTCACTTTACACATTTTGTTTTACTGCACCACCTTTATTGTTTCTGTACAAAGTCTCTTAATCAATGAGGCTTGAACTGTGCCAACACACCATTCTTTTAAGTGAAAAACAACTTTCTTTTAAAAATGTGTTTGTGTGAAATTTCTACCTCTGACAACTTGTATTTAAAAGCCTCTAGGCTCTAGTTTTATATCAGGGCACTACTGAGTGAGTGGTATCAATCTTCTCATCTAAATCTCTGCAAGAAAGGAAATAAAAGTATTTTGAAAAATGTCAAAAGTTCTTAAAGAGTCATCATTTCTCCTGAAACTGTTTGCACTCTTTATGGACATGTTACAGCCTTTAAGCATGAATTAAGCATGACACCTGTATATTTACAAACCTAGCATTTCCTGTCACTCACGAGATCTATAACTTTCACAAACAAGCCAAAATGAGCATCATACACCCAAACAAACTATTTTGCTGGAAAATAGGAAAATTAGAATGGGAAACATGGACAATCTGAAGCCATCTCATGAAGATAGCAGGTCCTTTGTCTACTGTTCTCTTGGAAGGTCGGTATCCTCTTTTTTCTTCCAGAAGGCATCCAGAGAGAAGTAATACAACAGTGGATCCAGACAGCAGTTCACAGTAGCAAGACATACTAAAGGTGACACTGTAGATGTCCCAAATTGTAATAAACCAATCGACAAAGGCAAGAAACATATGGTGAACATAACCAAGTTCATGACAAAAATTAGCATGACATTCACTTTGTTGTTGACCCTTGCAGAGTTATTCAGATGTCTGCGTAGAGTCCAAGACACCAAAGTGGTGCACACGATGTTGACTGCCAGCAAGGTGAACACTAACGCAGACTGAAGATAAGCCATTACTATTTTGTTATGAAGTTGATGATGGGGATATTCAAAACAGGTGGATCCATTGAGGTTCTTTAAAAATCTTGAAAATTCAACTCTCTCTGGGATGTTCACCACCACGATAAACAGCCAAACGAGCCCAGCAGCTTTCAAGGCGTTGGAAGCAGTTCGAAGATGGCGCGACCTCAGAGGATAAACCACAGCCAGCAGCCGGTCCACGCTGATGAAGGTGATGAAGATGGCGCTGGAGCGGATGTTGTTGTGATAGAGCATTGTTATCCAGATGCATGCCACTTTGCTCAGTGGCCAGGTGCCCGTGGCGTAAAAGTAGACCCTCATGGGTAAGGAGATGATGAGCAGCAGATCTGAGATGGCCAGGTTGACCATGAAGACGGCACTGGGTGATTTGAGGCCGTGGTGTCTCAGCAGAATCCACAGTGAAACCGCATTGAGAGGCAGACCCAGTGCCAGAATACAGCCATAGATCCCAGCATAAACCGGCTTTGGCTCGAATCCATCTTCCATTGTCTTGTTCATGTCTACCTGATGAGAAGAGCAATGTGTCTGTGTGCTTTACTGAATGCTGCAATCTATAAGTGCATGACACATTAGTTCCTCCCCCTGCTCTTTATCTACGTGGAGTGAGGTTAGAAGTTGAAAATGACAGATTGGGAGGGCAGATTAAAAATGTGACAGGAAATGTAAGTGACTCCAGTGACTTAACTCAGGAACCGTGGTCAATGTGACATTAACGAATTAACCAATCTACTTTAAAGGTCCCATAATGTAAAAAGTGAGATTTTCATGTCTTTTATATTATAAAGCAGGTTTAAGTGCTGTATAAATACTGTGAAAGTATTGAAACGCTCAATCCACAGAGAAATGCACACAGCCTGTATTCAGAAACTGTGCTTTTGAAAGAATCCTGTCAGGATTTATGTACATTTGTGATGTCACAAATCTACAATATATACAAAGACTATAGAAGCAAAGAGACGAAACTCCTGTGTTTTTTTTACAGCCGCTACCATCATTTTGAACTGAAAACACTTACTTATATTTATAATATTTGTTGTTCAACACATGCCATTTCGGTAGAATATGACAATAAAACATAAATTATTTTGTTTTACTTTTGTACGGCACTTTGTAGGCGGACGTTTTACCGGCGTCCGGTATTTGCTTTCAGTCCAAAATGGCGGAAGCGTATCTTTGCTGCTGTGCGCTGATGTTGCCGTTTTACACATTTTATTTGGCTTCTGTAATGTTAATAGTTTTTGATCTGTGTTGTCTACAATGTTTGTTGATTTCCCCTGATCACCAGGGCCTAGAAGAACAAATTTCAACAGCCAAAAGTTTTGTTCACTATTGTGTTATGTGTGATTTGAATAAATATCAGAGATTCAATTTCCACTTTTGTATTTGTGCCGATTCATGTGACATCACTGCGGCATACAGTACATATTTTAATAGCCCAGTTTGTCCTGAAAAAGAGATGTAAATAGCATGATTGTGCATTACAGTGTTGATGCAACATGCATTATTAGGCTACAAAAAAGAGACCATGTGGACCATGAATAGGGAAAAAAGCTTCAGAGTTTTAAAACCAACATGAAGTGTCGGAGTCGGTGTTGCCTGAGATATAAATAAAGGTATGGAAGATGGAATGATGGTTGTATCTTGTTCAATTGTTATTTTTATTTATTTATTATACTTCTTATCTTATGAGTTGTAGTAAAAGGAGAATGAAAGGAGAGTATGGAAATGAGAGTAACTTAAAAACCAAAAGGAATTTAAAAATCTGTATAAAATCTTTTAAAAAGTGGTAACTATCTATTATAGTGGAGTGTCTAGTTTCAACATTATAAGAGGATATACATTTTGAAATACTGAACTCCAAAGGGTTTAATAGAGTTAAACTTTTATTTTTGATATATCTCCAAGAGTATTAAAGTGAGAGAAACATTTTATTTTTACATATTGTTAGATATTAACATGATGAAAAATGCATTTTACTCCTCATGTTACACATTTTGCTTTACTGCACCACCTTTATTGTTTTTGTACAAAGTCTCTTAATCAATGAGGCTTGAACTGTGCCAATACACCATTCTTTTAAGTGAAAAACAACTTTCTTTTAAAAATGTGTTTGTGGGAAATTTCTACCTCTGACAACTTGTATTTAAAAGCCTCTAGGCTCTAGTTTTATATCAGGGCACTACTGAGTGAGTGGTATCAATCTTCTCATCTAAATTGCAAGAAAGGAAATACAAGTATTTTGCAAAATGTAAAAAAAAAGAGTCATCATTTCTCCTGAAACTGTTTGTACTCTTTATGGACATGTTACAGCCTTTAAGCATGAATTAAGCATGACACCTGTATATTTACAAACCTAGCATTTCCTGTCACTCACGAGATCTATAACTTTCATAAACAAGCCAAAATGAGCATCATACACCCAAACAAACTATTTTGCTGGAAAATAGGAAAATTAGAATGGGAAACATGGACAATCTGAAGCCATCTCATGAAGATAGCAGGTCCTTTGTCTACTGTTCTCTTGGAAGGTCGGTATCCTCTTTTTTCTTCCAGAAGGCATCCAGAGAGAAGTAATACAACAGTGGATCCAGACAGCAGTTCACAGTAGCAAGACATACTAAAGGTGACACTGTAGATGTCCCAAATTGTAATAAACCAATCGACAAAGGCAAGAAACATATGGTGAACGTAACCAAGTTCATGACAAAAATTAGCATGACATTCACTTTGTTGTTGATCCTTGCAGAGTTATTCAGATGTCTGCGTAGAGTCCAAGACACCAAAGTGGTGCACACGATGTTGACTGCCAGCAAGGTGAACACTAACGCAGACTGAAAATAAGCCATTACTAATTTATTATGAGGTTGACGGGGAGGATGATGGGGATATTCAAAACAGGTGGATCCATTGAGGTTCTTTAAAAATCTTGAAAATTCAACTCTGTCTGGGATGTTCATCACCACGATAAACAGCCAAACGAGCCCAGCAGCTTTCAAGGCGTTGGAAGCGGTTCGAAGATGGCGCGACCTCAGAGGATAAACCACAGCCAGCAGCCGGTCCACGCTGATGAAGGTGATGAAGATGGCACTTGAGCGGATGTTGTTGGAATAGAGCAATATTATCCAGACGCATGCATCTTTGCTCAGTGGCCAGGTGCCCGTGGCGAAAAAGTAGACCCTCATGGGTAAGGAGATGACGAGCAGCAGGTCAGAGATGGCCAGGTTGACCATGAAGACAGCACTGGGTGATTTGAGGCCGTGGTGTCTCAGCAGAATCCACAGTGAAACCACATTGAGAGGCAGACCCAGTGCCAGAATACAGCCATAGATCCCAGCATAAACCGGCTCTGGCTCGAATCCATCTTCCATTGTGTTGTTCATGTCTACCTGATGAGAAGAGCAATGTGTCTGTGTGCTTTACTGAATGCTGCGATCTATAAGTGCATGACACATCAGTTCCTCCCTCTGCTCTTTATCTGCGTAGAGTGAGGTTAGAAATTGCAAATGACAGATTGGGAGGGCAGATTAAAAATATGAAAGGAAATGTACAATAATCATAAAGTGGGCATGTCTATAAAGGGGAGACTCGTTGGTACCCATAGAATCCATTTTCATTCACATATCTTGAGGTCAGAGGTCAAGGAACCCCTTCGAAAATGGCCTTGTCATTTTTTCCTCGCCAAAATTGAGCACAAGTTTCTGAGCGTTATATTTGGAGCCCACTACAACCTAAAAATCACAAGTTACGTTAATGCGTTAAAGAAATTAGTGGCGTTAAAACAAATTTGCGTTAACGCGTTATTATCGCATTAACTTTGACAACCTTAGTTTTTTTACAGCATGTAAACAAGTTCTAGTAGAAACATGAAATACGCGTATGAACCTGAAAATGAGCACAATATGGGACCTTTCAGTTTTGGTGCAATTTAAAAATGTCATATCTTGCTACAGCCTTAATTGCATATTTTAAATGACATATTTTAAGTTATATGACAGATTTTTAGAGATAATTGACATTTATGGTTGATTAGTGAGTAATTCACTCAGTTTTACGGTAACGTGAAGTTTCATGCACATCATTTTATTGACATGTTGAGTTTTATCAGATTTATGTTTTTATGAGCATTTGTGGTGATATTTTACACAATTTATGGCATAAAACAAAGTTCACATTCATGTAGTTTGTATGTGAATTACTAGTAAAAACGGGTTGATTCAAATTTACTTGAGAATTGATTTTACTGTGAATGATATAGGAATATTATCCCATGCAAGGGGTTCTGAGTATTTTTTCCACCACTACTTTGATTTTAATGGGCTATACCAAAAGCAATCCCACTATGACACAACTCAAATAACACCAAAAAATGGTATGCTTCATCATATTTGCACAATACAAGTTATGTTGACTGGCTAATGTTGCTATATTTACTTGACCACTGTGTTGACCTGAGGGATAGAGGTCTGATCCACTCTGTCTCTTTGGTGCTGAGCAGGCCGTGCACGGTGGGTTTTGCTTTTTTGCTAAATTTCATCACACATGATATATACAAATATTGAATGTAGCCACTTTAAATCTATCGTTTCACATGTACCTCTCTTACATGTTCTAAAACAGGAACTCTACTGTATGTTTCTTCTTCTATTGGTCAACGTTAAAAAACAAATCTTTGAACTGAACTGTCCATTTATTACCTACAGTAGCAACTGCTTCAATTTGAACCGATCAAAGTGTAGCACAAATGACGTTGATTTTAATCAGAAAAAATGATCAGTCGCTTTTTGGAAAGAAAGAAAGATGCTGTGAGAGCAACTTGCCAGCTCTTATCTGATGTCAGGATGTGGGTTAGTGTCACCAAAGGAAACTGCATGATGATCTTTAGTGTGATACCACATCCTCAAACTGGAGGGCTTACAAATAGCAACTAAACAGCCACCTTTAAAGGACCAGTGTGTAACATTTAGGGGGATATATTGGTAGGAATGGAATATAATATTAATAAGTTTGTTTTCTTTAGTGTGTAATCACCTGAAAATAAGAATGGTTGTGTTTTCATTACCTTAGAATGAGACGTTTATATCTACAAAGGGAGCAGGCAAAGAACATACTGTATATTGCCAAGAAGTGAAAGTCAATTGTTTGTTTCATTGCAACATCAGCGGTCAGCAGCAAAGCTACGCTTTCGCCATTTTGGACTGAGAGCGACTACTGGACGCCAGTAAAACGTCTACAAAGTATTTCTCTTCTATTGTCATAATTAATGTCTCTACCAAAATGGCCTGTGTTGAACAACAAAAATATTATAAATATAATAAGCAGTGTTTTGTCTCTTCATTTCTATGCTCTTTGGAGCAGGTCCCCTCTCTACGGAGTGTTTCTACAGTAGCCCAGAAAAGGCAACAGTGTTAACATTTCCTGCTTGGGCCGGAGTCAACGTTCTCTCTGTCTTGCTTCACCACTCACTTCCTGCGTACACACACACTCTATGCACCGGCTCTTCTCTAAATGACCAACGCTACTCTTACAACAACTGGCTCTAGAGAGATCCTTTCACGTTTTCACGTCAGCCACTGTAGCTCTCCAACACACTTTGCACCACCAGATCCTACACACTGGAACTTTAAGACAGGCTTAAGATGGATGAACTCAAACGAAGCATTTCATTAATTACATTTTCATTTTAAATTACAAATTCATTAGCCTACGTTTTAAGTATTCAGTCGACTCTCTTATCAGAGCAACTCACCGTGTTTTTCTTTTGCTACTTAAGAACACACAACACTGAGAGACACCGTGAGTGTTTCTCGAGATTAAGCTTGTGTGCATGTCTGTGTGTGTGTGTGTGTGTGTGTGTGTGTGTGTGTGTGTGTGTGGTTTTCTCCTGTAACTCAACCACTCCAAAAACGCCATGACAAGGCAGAGAGATCTCGTTACATTACCAAGCTGATGCTCTGTTTTGCTGAGCAGCTTATATGTGGCAGATACACACACACACACACACACATATCATAATAATGCATAGGTCATATCACAAGGGATCACCTCATCATCAGGGACTATATAGAGAGCTGATGAGAGGTGGAGTCTTGCAGATTGGACATGCATTACATTTAACTTAAAGTCTCCTGATTTGGTGGTAAAGATGCTTTTCTCACCGGCCCGCTGGCTCATCATTCTACTTCTCTTGAACTCAACTGATGCAGGTGAGTTGATGCTCAACTGGATGTGGTAATGTGTTTACTCACAGATTTAAAACTTGACAGCTTGATGATACACACAAAAAAAAAAATCAAAGCAATTCACTCATATCAAGATTTGCTAAGGTTTTTGAAAAGTTGAAATCATACTTCCAGCACAAATATGACAAATCTGAGGCGATCGAGTCATATTTCGAGGTTATTTATGTTTTCAGTTGTCACATTTGAGTTGGAAGACAAAAGAAAAGAGATGCTGGTGCTGACAGTGAATCCCTTGGGGGAACTGATTTTATGACTGTTCTTGAAATAGATCAGAGATTTTGTAGGTCGAGTTTTAGGTATTTTTGCAAACCATCACATCAATGACATGAACATAAGCTGTTTTTATGCATAAAATGGCTGATAGAGCCACATAGGAGTCTTCTTAGAGCAAGTACTCACCTCTGGTGCATGCATGGAGGCCAGCAGTCAGTACGGCTGCTGAAATGACTCCCATCATTGTCCTCCTCTCTTCTCCCTGCTTCTTGGTTTCTTTTTTTTAATGCCAGGACGGATTCTGAGGAAGATCAAGGAGCGTGTGCGTAATCTCCAGCTGCAGGAAGCCAAGCAGCAACTCCAGACGATCAGTAGTCGTCAGCCTCTCCAACATGTGAAGGAGGGCAGGATTCACCAGCAGCTGGACCACTTCAACCGACAAGACGTCAGCACCTTCCCTCAGGTAGAGAAAGATCAATGACAGTGTGAGTGAAGATGATGACATGATGAAGGCCTTGAGACATTTCAGACATAAGAAGCAATCATACATGATCTCACGAAGACAATGTTTAATTTAAAGCATCAAATACGACGCAATCGTATGTTATTTCTGAGGATTGTTCAACTGTTTTTCCAAAGCATTAAAGCTAACAATGGGGGCGGGAAGCTGGAGAGGTGCCAGTTCGCCTCCTGGGCACTGCTGAGGTGCCCTTGAGCAAGGCACCAGCTGCTCGGGGCGCCTGTCATGGGCAGCCCCCTCGCTTTGACATTTCTCCATTAATACATGTGTACAGGTCCCTTCTTCTTCTTCTTCTTCTTCTTCTTCTTCTTCAAAACAGCTGCGTTTCAGCTTACATCAGTATCCTGTCCCACTGAACTGTGCTGCCTTCACTTTGCTCTACAAACAACAGCTAAACTGAGCATCCATCTGGAGAAATCTAGACTGGTTGAACATTTTCACCTTCAGCTTCATTTAGCTCTCACTGCCAATGTGCAAATGCGTCCAGTGCAGCATTAAATAAAGGATTACTCACACAAAGCCTATGAATGTGCTGCTGGTTTGGGTGATTCTGAATAAAGCATTTCTTTCTTCCAGAGGTTCTTTGTGAACGAGGCGCACTGGCAGCGTCCTGATGGTCCAGTGTTCCTCTTCATCGGAGGAGAAGGGCCCATCTTTGAGTTTGACGTTCTGGCAGGTATAGTCCTCAACTGTCTGTCACACAAAACAGCAGATTGGTTAAACTGATACACCCCCTCACAGATTTGGAAATGAAAGTGAAAACAATGAGTGAAGCACCATGTTGTGTGTTAGTAAGATGACACTTGTGTGTGTTAGCAAGCATATTTATCATCTTTTCTTTATCATGCCCTATATTTTGCTCTGTCAGAACCCACCAAATCCTCCATTTCTTCCCATATTGTCATTCTTTACAATCTTTCTGCTGGGAATATTGCTTCATGCTTCTTCATGCCATTTTTGTGCTTTGCTTTTGTGCCTGTAGTACAAGGTTTATGTCAAAGAAAATAAAACATTCTTTTAACAGTTTGGTCCCCTAATAGTGTCAGTGTATTTCTTGTTTTCAAAAAAGTATTAGACCTTGCTACACACTGAATCTTATCTGCTATGACCATGTTTTCCCAGGTCACCATGTTGACATGGCTGAAGAGCACGGGGCTCTGCTATTGGCTCTGGAGCATCGTTTCTATGGCGACAGCATCAACCCTGACGGCCTGAAAACGGAGAACCTGGCAGACCTGAGCAGCCAGCAGGCGTTAGTGTTGGCTCCCTACCAGTGTGTGTGTGTGTGTGTGTGTGTGTGTGTGTGTGTGTGTCTTTCACCTCACTTCCTCTCCCTCATTGCATATGTATGTGCATGTGTCTCTTTTTGGTTTGTTTATGTTTATTCAGTTTCCCTCTCCTTCTTTCTGTCTATTTATAAGTGTGTGTGTGTGAGTATTTGGTTTGCCACACGAAATCTTGTCGACTATATTACACACATGACGTTATGCGATAGGTTAAAATCACATATACAATGGAGGGGACAATGATCAGGCAGTGATCTTGAATAGTTAAGGTTAGGATAGATTGTCGTGCAGCAAGTCTTGCAAGACTTTTTGCCAGATTTCGCAATTTGCGGGTTACCTTCTAGACACGACCTGATCAAACACTTGCATCAGAGGTTTCTCAGTATATTACACATCATGGCCACCCCCCAGCCAATCAGATTCAAGTATCCTTCCTTGGCACAATTCATATTAATGGACATATTGACACTATAAGCTACTTTTAAAAAATAGATCAAATAAAACTGGACATTTTCTGTCCCAGGAAACGCAAGCACATTTTCCAGGATACTCAAGGATAAACAGGGGATCTATTATCTGTTTCAATATATGCCTTTGCCCGTGCATGTATCTGTAATGTGTGTGTGTGTCAGGTGAAAGACTGAAATGGTTAAACTGAGTTTTTGTGTGTGTGTTGTGTCTAGACTCACTGACTTGGCTGTATTCCACCAGTACATCAGCCAAAGCTTCAATCTGAGCCGCAAGAACACCTGGATCAGCTTCGGAGGCTCATACTCCGGAGCTCTGTCCGCCTGGTTCAGAGGAAAGGTGCACATATATACGACATTAACCTCATTGTCAACAAAAATATCAAAACCAACCATGAATTTGTCCGTCTTTCTACCCTGTCTGTGGCTCCCAGTCTTTCCTACTGTAGATGGAAATCTTCAAAACTAAATCGCAAATATGGACAGGAGTAGCCTAAATAGTGTATTTGTTGATGCTTTTTTCCGGGTCGATTTGGACGCTGCATTAGCGAGCATTTACAGCAGCAGGATGGAGTACGTGGGATTGACTCAAAATAAAGTTACAGTGGCAGTGTTCATTGTAACGAGCATGTCAGCAACACTGTGGCTTATTGATGCGTTTTTAATAGTTTCTGGACAACAATGGAGCTTTATGGCACAGAGGAATAAGACATATCAGGTTTTGGCTACACAGACAAAAGGATCAATTCATTGTTGGTTTTGACCATCTCATGATTCATCTTATATTGCATCCCCAAGTTTGTGAAGGGCGTTAGATGCATGTTCTATTATGCATATGCCACGCAGGTCAGAAAACAAACACATTAGACATTATATGAATGCATCAACTTACATATTAGTTTGTCTGTGTTCCTCTTGCTTCCTGCTGCAGTTTCCCAACCTGGTGTACGGAGCTGTGGCCTCCTCCGCTCCTGTCAGGGCCGAGTTGGACTTCTCGGCCTACAGCAATGTAAAGTGGCACAAATGCATTGTCACAATATTAGCATATTAGCAGAGCTGTAGCCAGGAATGTTTTTAAAATACTGAGCTCAAGTTTCCAAATGCCATCATTGCACCTAAGAATTTTTTGACAAGCTTTAGAAGAAAAAGTTAGCAAATTATCAAAACAAAAATCCCAAATTTTGACCATTTATCGTGGTTACTTTCAATTTTATTTTCCAACTTTATGGTCTAAATGCTGATTCAAAGCCTTCTCCACCAGCTCATTCTCTTTCCCAGGAAGTCAAATACCGACGTTGTGTCACGGCCGTCGGCATTCAATACTAATGCACAAGGCACCCTTTTGCGACGGTAGGAGACGCACCGGGCTTTCCATTAACTATGATGCAAACCCATCCGCGACAACAGTAAGCGCTCAGAGAAAGTGCGCTGGGAGTATGGTGGCGTCCGCTGTTCGTGTCCCATGTGTAACATTTCACTTTCACTTTACAATCAGCTGTTCGTCCGTGTCTCGTGTTCACGTCAAGTCACATTTGCACTATAAAAACGTAGTTGTTGTTTTAACTAAGTGTTTTTGTTGCCTAAACCTAAGCAAGTGTTTCTATTTAATTCTCAACATTAAGCACGTGTTTACTGCGACGGAAAAGTGACATCGAGGGGTTTGACAAAGTGTCACTATGGGACGAGTTGAGATGAAGACGTGTTGTGTCCACATCCAATTATTTAATTTTAATATGTGTGTAATCAAACACCATCAAACTTGCCCAATTCCCAGAAATATGACCAAGGACATGACCTTAGTGTACTAGTGTATCTATGGCCCTGCATATTGCACATGCAGAATTGTTTTTAGTCACTAATTAGCCTGGTGATGCATGCCTCCTGCAAATAACCATACTGTCACTCTCACATCTGTGACTTCCTGTTTCAGATTGTTGGCTTGAGTCTCATGAACGAAGCAGTCGGTGGCTCAGAAAAGGTGTGAAAGCTGCCGCCTGTCTGTGCATCGTGTGATGAGCATTACATTTCCATCTGTCACGTGTGTTAAATTCACACTACTCATCCTGTCTCTTCCTGCAGTGTCTTGCTGGTGTGCAGGAAGCTTTTGCTGCTGTGGAAGCACTGATGGGTGGGAATACCAGCCAGGTGGCCGAGGACTTTGGCTGCTGTCAGATCCCCAAAGATCTTGATGATCAGGTGACTGCGTTGTTTTTTATGAGATGCTTTAGGGGAAAATGTTAAGCTTAACAAAGGAGAACAAAGAACCCTCTCTGTGGTGTCTTGTTTGGGCATTTTTCACTGCATGCTGGTGTAGTAAACTCTCCATACTTGTGACCACTAAACAGGACTTTGAAAAGCACTATCAGACTGTTAAGGAGTTCTTAACATGCTGGACAAAGCAAACCTGTAGGCCTACTCTAAATCACTGGTTTCTTCTTTCAGATATCCCACAGCCCTATGAGATTAATTTAATTGCGCTAATTTGAATTATATTAAACTAGATAGTTACAGGTTTTTTTTTGCAATTGCTAAAACACAATTTCTGAAACTAGGGCCCTCTTTGTTGAAACTCTACACACAAAAAACAAGAACATATACACAAAATATTAAATATGTTACTATTTCAACCATTTATCCATTACTTTTAAATATCATCTTTTTTGTCATTTTTATGTTATACTATACTATGACTTATTAACGACTTTCTTTTATATACTACTGTATACTATGACTTTTTAATATTTTTTTTACATACTATATTATGATTTTTATGACTTTTTTACATACTATACTATGACTTTTACATATTATACTATTATTTTTTCAATTCTGATACAGACCAACTCCGTGGAAAATAACTCTTTTACTGTACACCTCCATTTCAGATTGAGCTGATGCAAAACCTGGCCGACATCGTCATGGGAACGGTGCAGTACAATGAAGAAGGGGTGCTCATGTCTATTAGTGAGCTCTGTGGTGTGATGACCAATAAGAGTGAGGCGTATGAGGAGGAGATGGAGGCTTACAACCGTCTTGTTAAACTTGCACAGGTATAGAAAACACACTCAAACAGCACAAGGATGAACTCCTGCTTGTAGTTTTCTCTTTGCATGCACAGTATAACCAGCAGATGTCACTGTGGAGCCATTTTCATGAAGAGACAGGCTTGTAGCCCCCTAGAGTTAAAATGAAAAGGTGCAACCTTTTAGGATTCCTCTTGCCAGGAGAATTATGCAGCCAGGGACCCAAGGGCTTTCTTTGTTTTGTGTTTTTTTTCCTCTGTGTGTGTGTTTGTTTGTGCAGATTTACCATTCCACCAGTGAGGAACCGTGTCTGGACGTTTCCCATGAGAAAACAGTGAAGGATCTGATGGACACGTCCCTCCACTCAGGCAGGAGGAGAGCCGTGAGACAGTGGACCTACCAGACCTGCACCGAGTTTGGCTTCTGTACTACACACACACACACACACACACACACACACACACACACACACACACACACACACACACACACACACACACACACACAGCAACACACATATATAGTCAACCATCATACTTTCTATGTCCTGACACAAGAGGTGATTCTAGGATCAGACCGTTATGACAATGTGACAATGTGTACAGTCAAGGGTGTAGGTTTGTTTTCAACATTGGAGGGGGGAGACACATATGAAGCCGGGGATCTGGGTTTTGTCCAGGCACCAGGTGACAATTCAATTCATTGGATCCACAAGAGTCTCAGCTTTGCAGTGATACTCAATTTATGTAATTCCAAGACTGTTTAGGGACCCCAGTATGCAAAAATATTCAAATATATCATTTTTAGAATAGGCGAAAATAACACACACTATACTGCATGCAAACAACTGCATGTATTTGCCCAAAACTGCATGCAATTATCATAAAGTGGGCATGTCTGTAAAGGGGAGACTCGTGGGTACCCTTAGAACCCATTTTCATTCACATATCTGGAGGTCAGAGGTCAAGGGACCCCTGTGAAAATGGCCATGGCAGTTGTCCCTCGCCAGAATTTAGCCTAACTTTGGAGTGTTATTCAGCCTCCTTCCCAACAAGCTGGCATGACATTGATACCAATGGATTCATCAGGTTTTCTAATTTCATAAAATACCAGTATATTCATAGCTTTAAGACTGAGCGCTACAATCTCTTACAGACAGTAGTATTGGCCGGGATCGCCGGCAATCCCGTGGGTCACAGAGGGTTTGATAATTATTTTTTATGGGTGCTGAGGTGAAATTTAAATGTGCTTGAGCACCGATAAAAAGAGTCTATAACTGCCCCTGCATGACAGCCTTTCTTTGTGTGTGTATGTGTGTGTAGTCCAGACCTGTGAGGACGCCACTTGTCCGTTCTCTGGGATGGTGACCCTGCGGAGCCAGACTGAAGTCTGTCCTATGGCGTTTGGCATTTCCCAGCATTCCCTGCCTGGACGCATCGCCTTCACTAACGCTTACTATGGAGGAGACAAGCCACACACACACAGGGTGCTGTATGTCAACGGTGAGACAAACTAGAGACACAACTAATGACTGAATGAACGGCAAAACAATGGTTGAGGACTAAAAATCTATATCATCATTACTGCAGGTGGAGTTGACCCATGGAAGGACCTGTCGGTGGTTCAGGACAGGACTGAGGTCGGAGAAGAAGCCCAGATCGTTTTCATCAAGGACACGGCTCACTGTGCTGACATGATGAGTAGGAGAGTCACAGACCGACGCTCGCTAAAGAAAGCCAGAGAGGTATGTAAGCGTCAGTGATATGTTATTTCGTAATCTGCATAACAAACATTAAGATGATGAAGTCCTCAACAACAACCTTCCCTCCACCTCTCAGGAGATTGAGAGACATGTGTCCAGTTGGCTGAAGATGGCCGCCCAGGAGAAGACGGTCTGATCAGATCATATTATAACCTGATCAGCTCTTATCACCGGGCCCTGAAACAGATAAGAAGCAGTTAATAAGCTGGTGTTCCTCGCTGCTCTGCTTCATTATCAACCTCATCTCCTTTCATTTCCTCTTTCCTGTTCTCCTCCTCCTCACCATCCATCCATCCATAACTATCTCAGCACTGCGCTTCATCTGTGTGTGTTTTGGTTTTATTTTTTAAAGATTTTAAGAAGCTAAATAACTATAATTTTAGTGAGGAAAAACTGGCATGGCCATTTTCAAAGGGGTCCCTTGACCTTCGACCTCAAGATATGTGAATGAAAATGGGTTCTATGGGTACCCACGAGTCTCCCCTTTACAGACATGCCCACTTTATGATAATCACATGCAGTTTGGGGCAAGTCATAGTCCAGGCAGCACACTGACACACTGACAGCTGTTGTTGCCTGTTGGGCTGCAGTTTGCCATGTTACAATTTGAGCATATTTTTTATGCTAAATGCAGTACCTGTGAGGGTTTCTGGACAATATCTGTCATTGTTTTGCGTTGTTAATTGATTTCCAATAATAAATATATACATACATTTACAGCAGCATATTTACCCACTCCCATGTTGATAAGAGTATTAAATACTTGACAAATCTCCCTTTAAGGTTTATTTTGAACAGTTTAACTATGATTAAATATTTCAGTTGATTGACAGCCGTAATCTTTTTATGTGTCCCTGCAGATGTTTTTCCTGTTTTTAAACTTAATATTAATTTGGGAATGTAGAAATAGATTCTGTAGGAGCTATTTAATTGTTAATTGAAAATTAAATTAAAATGAATTGTTAGTATTTAGTTGTTTTGCTAATAAGTATAATAAGTAGTATTGCTTGATTGATTATTCTAGATGTTCATTTATATTAGATTTTGATAGTGTTTTCTTTCATTATTATTTTCTTGTTTAGCACATTTTGTTTTTGCAAAATTAGTATTTTGTTTTGTTTGTGAATTGGGTAACACTGTGGGCACCTGCAGTTTAATGTTTCTAGGTAGGCAGGTATAGTACCAGCATGCACCTCGGTGGGCATATGGTTTTTTTTACCAGAGAGAAGCAGTGACAGACATGATTTCTTTTGTTTGCTTGCTTGTTTTTGGATAAATAAATCATAAGAAACACAGAAGTTTTGCACGGACAATGGACTCTTATAGCCATGATGCGTCAGTCCTTTTGATTTAAGTTTGATTTGGATTTTTGTGACAAAATTTGGCCACTACAGTTTCCTTTATGCTCCTTTTCCCTTTGTTATCTTTGTCTTAGATTTGATATTTATGGTTCAGTTTAGTTTAGTTTATTATTTGACGTCATGGCGTTAGCTTCTTCCTGGGGTTTGACACAGAAATCACACGGTTTAACAACCAATTATAACCATTTAAACCTCAGATAACATACAAAGATACATCATCAAACCATTAGACACTGCAAACAAAAACAATCAGCAAGCAAGATGATTTATTTACTGTTCGTTCATACAGTTAATTGCATCACTGTAAGCAATTTTTATAATGTTTTCTTGAAAGTGTCTCTGGTATTTGTCTTAATAACTTGATCTGATCCTGTAATGGCTCCGTAAATTACAGTGGATATGTTGAGATTTGTCCTCGGGTGGTAGGAGATATCTTAAACTGGCCTGTCTTGTCACATAATTATATTCAATATTGTGGTTTCTTGTCATTTAAGACATTGCTGAAGAAAACTGGAGAGTTTTAAGGTTAACATTTACTGCGTTTGAGTGTTTGTGCTTATAATAACACTGATTTAATGGCTGTTTCCTTCATACTATATTAGCTTTTGGTTTGTTTTTTACAATATTGATCAGGTGCCATAACCCTGTAGTATCACTAGGGCGCGACATTGCTACATGTGTGTGTCAAACCCACTTCTTGTTCCTCATTCTCTGTAAAACACCGGGAATCAAACAATATTTATCTGTTGTTCTTAATAAAAGTCAGCAAATGTCGTTATTGTGAACACTTGGTGCAGATTTATTTCTATCATTACGGAGCATTTGTTCATGAGTTGGCAGGAAAACTGAATGTGTTACGTCACAGTTTATCCGTAGATGTGATACAGTTGTGTTGTTGTGTTTGTATCAGTGTTGGAGAGTGTTTGTGTGAGAAAAGGTGAGGAAGCACCAGTTGTCCCAAGGCCATCTGTTTGCTGTGTGTGTCTGTGTGTGTGTGTGTGTCTGTGTGTGTTGTGTGTTGTGTGTTGTGTGTGTGTGACCCTCTCCGTAGGGGGTCAAAAGTGGGAGGTCACGACCCCACTGACCCCGTGGGAGTGGAGATCATCAATCAACTAGGGGCTGGACGGAGCAGCAGGGGGGACACACACACAAACACACACATATCTAGATACTGTAACACACACACACTCTGCAGGCGCACTAACAAATATCCTTATACCTAGTACCAACAAATATACTTATACCCAGTATAAAATAAACTAAAAACACATCTGAATCACACAAATTTTATGTACAGAATAGAACTGTCTCTTGTGGACAGCTGATAACAACCAGATATCAAACACTTATTTCATGTTTCAGCCTGCAGTCACACACCACAATTACATGCATAAAGGCCTCTCAGACATTAGCTGCCAGCCAAATAGGCTGTGTGTGTGTGTGTGTGTGTGTGTGTGTGTGTGTGTGTGTGTGTGTGTGTGTGTGTGTGTGTGTGTGTGTGTGTGTGTGTTGTGTTTGATAACATACGGGCTTTCTTATTCATGGGGAACTCACAGATGCTATCACACACCTCGGCGCAGAGACAAAAGCTTTAAAGAAAGTGAATAATCCTGAAGCGCTTTTTCACTGCAGTGCTTCCATTTCATCCTGCCTCTAACATCCGCTCATCGCTTTGCTATTGTAAACACTCACAAATAGAAACACACACACACACACACACACACACACATACACACACACACACACACCACCAGAGCTGCTATCAGGGTTATCAGCCAGCACTTGCAGAGCGACAGGGCATGCTTTTTCTCTCTCCTCCATCCCTCCTCCTCCTCCTCCTCCTTCTCCAGCCTGTCCTGTTGATCAATGAGGAAGTTCTTGGGCCTCAACTATTAATCAGAGCCTATCGGCTATCTGTCTGCAGAGCCAACCAATCACGGCCCTCCGACAGCTGGGCCATGAAAAATGTGGCCCCGGTGGATGGAGGGGAGGTTGGGGAGTTAGGGGGTGGAGGGTGGTGGCGGGGTCGCAGAGGAGAGGAGGGAGGTGAAGGAGCACTCTATCTGATCCGAGTCAGGTCACGATTGCACAGCTGCACTTTATGCACTTACAGTTGATTCTTACCATAATAGAGTGGTGCAGGAATGAGTCCTAAAACCTGAAATGAGTTAACATTTTAGCACTTCTGGTTCCCTCGTCTCAAAGTCAATGGGTTTTTAGTTAGATGCCTAACAATATAAGCTGAAGAAAACTTAATTTTACAGGTCCGCAAATTTCAATTGTTTATAATAAAGTAATTTTAGAGTAATTCCAAAGAAATTTCAAATAGGTTACTTGCTAATTATCACCTAATTACCATGACATTTTCAGACCTGTAAAATGAAGTGTTATCACGTTTTGTTCTACGACATAAAATACATCAATAAACTTGTGAATATTTAAGCCTTTACGTGTCTTAAAAAAGGCGTTGTTTATACTCACACTCATGCGACCGTGGTGTAGCTCCTTTATAGCCTACAGCTTTTTACTTCTGGAGATCGCATTCACACTTCAAATATCATAAAACTGATGTTTATTTGTGGAGATTATCTTGCTGAACAAACGTGTAAATATCATAAACAAGCTTATTTTGTGCAATAATCCAAAAAGCCAAGGGAAAAATCCCATTGGCTTTTTGTCAAGGGAACCAGGACGATGCTAACTTCCTGGTTGGCCTATAAAAATACGCCATCCCTGGAGCACTCTATTGATCAATTTGGTTAGGTTTAGGCAACAAACTACTTGCGGTTTGGGTTTAAATAACACAGTGCTGAGTAAGATGACACACATACACATATACGAATGAGCACACAGGTTTCACGACGGATACACTCAGGATTTTGCTCCGGATTCACATTTACATCAAGCTGAGGCCTTTTGCGCCCACTGTGTTCACTTGGGGAGCACTTAGAGTGACACAATCAGACTACATCATAACGAACACAGAGTTTGAAGCAGAAAACTCCCCAGTGAGGACTACAACGCTGCTGATCTGTTGTCCAATAACGCAGCCTGTCCTCGCGCCTCAAAGCTTCATCAACACACTTCCATCCCTCTTCTGCATAATCACCATGCTCACACTCATCCATTCACATCTTATTGCCATGATTAGATTACATCTAATGCTATTACACCGCTCCCATCTCTCTCTCTCCACCTCTGTCTCCCTCCCTCATCATGGATTTCTTGCAGATCTTATTAGTGTGTGATGCGGACCAGGTCTCCCACTTTGGATTTATGAACCCTCAAGACTTCTCCCCTTTAATCTCCTCCTCCTCCTCCTCCTCCTCTCCCTTCCTGCATCTGTCCATCTATCATTCCCAGGGTTGGCTTGGGCGGAAGAGTATTAATCCCTCCATCCCATCTCTCACTCCTCTGGACAGATGAGGAGGTGGAGGAGGGAGATGGGGATGGGAGGAGGAGGGGTGGAGGATAGGAGACCACAGATTACTTTTCATAATATTTCTGTAGCATTGTGGGAAAAATGGAGAAGCATTACAGGTAATGTATGCAGATTTACCAGATGATATAGGTCACAGATTTGAAACCTTCAACAGGTATGAGGATGAGCTGCAGAGTGTGTGTGTGTGGGCGGGGTGCAGATGGGATGATAAACAACTTAGAGTGGGTGTGTGTGTGCTATCCTGTTGTTTGCATGTTTATGCAGTGCATCGTCGTGTGCATACGTGTATATGTCATAATGGGGTCTATGCAAAAAAATGTGTCTACATGCAAAGCGTGCATCTCTGCAAAAGGGCAACAGAAACTGCATCGTATTACCTGTTGATGCTCATGCATACAGTTTTTTATTCAGTTTTAGCTGAGGTGAAGGCACACAGTCAGATCGGTATACTGAGGTAGAAAACCGTATACTGCATATGTTTATCCTTCCTTTAACATATTTTTCATACATGAAGTACAAAAGAATAATGCATCCACAAGCACTTGAAAGGAAACTATAAACATTATTTTCATCCAGCCCGTTCTCATTCCTAGGGCGTCAAATACAGACGCTTTGTCACGCCCGTCGACGCTTGATACCAAAGTACAATGCACCCTTTAGCGCTAACGCACCAGGCGTTCTATTAACTCTAATGTAAACCCATCCATGTCAATGTTAAAAGTTCAGAGAAAGTGTGCTGTGGTTGCGTAGTTGAAAGAGCGAAAAGAGAGACAGGGCAGGTGGGAGGGGAGGTGGATGGGTCCAACAAACACAAGTCTTTCATCGAGGAGACCGCTGTTTGTGTTTAGTGCGTTACGTTTCACTTTCTCTTTACTGATTGTTTGTGTCCCGTGTTCACAACGTCAAGTCACATTTCAGGACAGTCGCACAGCAGTTTGTGAAATAGTCACGAAATTGAATGTACTGATTCACGTACATAGACACAAATTTCATATTTTTTTTCGTGCAAGAAATCAATTCGTATGTAAACCATGTAATTGTGAAACGGGAAATATAAAGAGCAAACGCCGCGTAGGGAGGACGTCGGGGTGGATAAGGACTTTCGCCCAGGAGACCAGCGTTCGAGCGCCGTGTGAAACCAGAAGTCAGCGTTGATTTATTTGTCATGTAACTTCCGTACTTAAGTTACAGCACTTCCAGGGCTATTTTTTTGTGCTCACAGTGTCACGAGAAAAAAGGGAAATTTGTGTCTGTGTACACAAATCAAATTACGTTAGGCACGTGTTTACTGCGACCGAAAAGTGACACAGAGTGGTCTGACAAAGCGTCAGTATGTGACGAGTTGAGATGAAAACGTGTTGTTTTATCAGAGGTTATTACTCTGGCCAGCAACCCCAGCACAGCCCCCCTACTTCCCCCACTAATGTTGATGCCTGTCACACACACATACACACACACATACACAGTATTTTCAACAGAATCCAATAAGCTCCGGGAAATCAATTGGAGTGATCAGGACATTTAATGAGTCCAGTCCTTGCAGGCCTACTTCTCCAGGAAGCCAAGAAACAAATTCAGAGTAAAGAAAAGAATTAAACCTTTGACCAGCAGTCAACCGACTCTCCTCCTCCTCCTCCTCTTCCTCCCCTCCACCCCTCCACCCAAGCCCTCGCAGTGACAGGTAGATTAAGGGGCGTGATAGATGCCCCTCTCTGTATCTCCCTCTCCCCACCCCTCTTTCCCTCCCCTCCATCTATCATGGCGGCTGGTGTAATTGCGGCTGCGTGGGGCTGGCAGAGGGAGCCTCCATCCATCTCCTTAACAACAAACAGTCAGGAGGACGGATGGCGCTGCGCTCCCCAGTTAATCTCCATCTATAAGAGGGGTGGGGGCGGGAGAGGGATGGAGAAGCAGAGGAAGAAAATAACAGAAGGGAGAAAGGCAATGCTAGCTTACTATAAACAAAAAAAAGATGGAGAGGGGAAGGATGGAGGGATGGTGAGAGGCCCAAACAGGTAGAAGAGGGATGACCCGGGAGGGTTAGAGAAAACTAGAGAAACTGGAAGAAAAAGTTTGCAAACAGGCTGCAAGAGCAGATAAGGCTGGATGTGCTTGGCGTGCCAGAAGAAAGCATGCAGGAGAGATGGAGGGAGGAGGGGAGGGGGCGAAAATTTATGTCTATGCGGCCAGACGACCCAGAAACTGGAGAGGCACAGGCTCATAAAAATGCACTCTGCACCCCCTCGACTACCCCTCACTTTTACCCCTCTCTGTTTCCTTTCTCCCTTTACTTCCCTCCATCACTTGACTCCCTCTCCCTCACGCAGGAGGCGGCGGAGGGTCACAGCTCTCTGATGTTTTAGGCGGTTGTGCCAGAGGTCACGGCCGCCATATTCTCTTAATGGTGGAGTCACTGAAGTCAACAAGGCTGGGTGGCCTTCTACCGCCCTCCATCTCTCTCTCTCTCTGGTAGAGAAACTAGACTCTTTGGCGAGGTGAGGAGAGCAACAGTTTGTAGAGGTTGTTGTTTTTCACCTTGCAGATGACGCATTACCATTTGAACTGGGTCAACAGTTGGCTTATTTCTGTTTGCACCAACACCATCACGTTGGGCAAAAACTACAGGGGACAAGAGCAGTTTGTACAAGAGTAAAGTCTGCCATCTTTTTTTATTACAGAGGTTAATTCTACTTCTAATCTCACACAGGGAGAAACAAAGACACAAGCAGTCTTGCAGGTAAACATCCACAGCTTCCCTCCCTGCTTCCTGTTTTCTAGCCCAAGGCATCGCCTGCAGTGAGGCCTGTCTTAGAATAGGAGCACCTTGACCCTCCAGCACGCAAACAAGCAAGTACACAAAGCCACAGACACACAAACACATGCCACAGTGAGGAACACACGTGCATGCTACTGTAGTCCAGAGTGCACAAACTCAACAGGCTCCGGTGGGTGCAGAGGAGCGAGTGCTTGAGCCTTGACAGCGAGTGACAAATAACTGCAGCAGCCTTGACATGCAGAATGGTCCCACAGTGAACCTGCCTGTCTGATATTCAACTGAGTGGTGCAGGAAAGGAGCCGGTTTCTCACAGGAGAGCTCCACAACAGGAGATGATATTGTAAGCATGAATTAACCTGGTTGGCCCATCACACAGGCATTTCAACTAAACCTGACGCTGCTGAAAACGACATGATGCTCAAACATGCAGATTTTAGATAATTAGGTTGGAAATCTTCACTCAGTTTAACGACATCTTAGGAAGACGATAAGAAAACCTTCTAAAAGCATCAAAGCAAATCTATTATGTGATTATACACTAAAGAAAACATACTTATTAATATTATATTCTGCCAATATATCCCCCTAAATGTTACACCGTGCTCCTTTAATAGTAATATATTTGCCAAATCAACCAGTGATTTTTTCCTTTAAATATTTCTTTTCCTTTCTCCTGACTTCATTGAAACTCAATGTATGGAAAGGTATTCAATGGAAATGAGCATAAAGTGTTGTTAACTTAGGGGATATTTCATGTTTTGTTATATGGGCTATGCATGAACAAATATTTTTTTTTTACCAAAAAGGTGATTTACACACAAAGAAACATACATGTTCCCAGACCCCCTCCATACCTCACCATCCTGCTCCACCACCAGCCTCCGGTCCTCTGACGCCGACCTCCCGTCTCCACCACTCAGGACCAAGCACTGGACCTGAGAGCCTTCTCCATAGCAGCCCCCTCCCTCTGGAACTCAAAGACATCTGAAACTGCACCAACCTGTCGACAATCAAATCACAAATCACCTTTTGAGAACTGCTTTTAATGTGTAATTAATGTTGTGTGTTGGTTTTCTTTATTTTTACTCATGCAAAGTGTCTTTGAGTTTCTTTGAACTCTATAAATAAAATGTATTATTATTATTATGTTATCCTACATAGTGATGCCACTTGTATTTGACCCTGGAGACTCTCTGGCTCAGAACTAAAAACAACCTAAATCCAAAAATAGAAACATGATCATTTTTTTTTTTACTGATTTTGTTGCAGTACATACTTTGCAGGGTCAACCTCCTGTTTGCCGCCCACCTACGTGATGTTACACAAATGAGGGCATGCAGTTTTGATTATGTGGTTTCATAGCAAGGGCTCTGTGAAAAAGGTTTTTCATTTTCACTCATATTGGCCCATTCAACCTTAATTCACCCAGTGCAGAAAAGTAAGTGTTGTCCCACAAGGAGGACACAAGGAGAGGTGATAAAAATGACAGATCCTTTAGTGTTGTTGTGATGTAAATGAGTGTAATCTGCATGTTTAGATAATAGTCTGTTAGATAAATGTTACAGAGACTTTAAGATTTATGGTCCAAGAAGTGAAGACAAATCAGCTGAAGAAGTCATAACATTTAAATAGCATATACTGTAAGTTGTGAAGGTTTTGCATGAAGATAAATGAGGAATTAAACAACTTTTTAACATGCATTCTTCAGATCATGCACACTTCAGTGTAAATTAGTGTAATCTGCATGTTTAGATAATAGTCTGTTAGATCAATGTTACAGAGACTTAACATTTATGATCCAAGAAGTGAGGACAAATCAGCCGAAGAAGTCATAACAGTTAAATAGCATATACTGTAAGTTGTGAAGGTTTTGCATGAAGATAAATGAGGAATTAAACCCTTTTTGTAACATGCATTCTTCAGATGATGCACACTTCAGTGTTAATCCGTCTCATTCAGACTGTTAACAAAGTGAAAACAAGCCTTGGATGGTCTTTTCCAGCCCATTGACGCAGCGTCATGGCTGTATTACCGGCTCAGTGTAGGAGGGGGTTGATTTCTGTGATCACCTCTGCAGGACAGCAGCACCCTGCGGAGTTGAAAGCACCCTGGGCCTGGCTGTAGAGGGCCGGTGCACGGATAACCTCCACGCCGCCCATGGAGCCCCCTGCCCGGCCTGCTGTTCCTCACCAAGCCGCTGCTGATTGAAGTGCAGCCGCCTGTTGGCTCCTCGCAGCGGGGACCGGAGAAAGAGCCAAGTTTTGAATAATTATTATGTTACTTAGGTGACATTTACAACACAAGACGGAGAGTTTAGCTATTCCACCAACACGTGAAAAGGGTTTTTTTGGGTTAAAATTAAAACTTTCTCACGCTTTGGGCCATTTGGTTCTGCGTCAAAAGGGCTGACTCACAATTGATTGACAAAAAACAATAAAACACTTTGAAACCTATTACCAGCCAGTAAAGTTCTTGTCATCCAGCACGCTTCAAGCTTATTTATGAACCAGGTATGAGGAGCAAACTTCATTAAAACTCTTTACTTTTACGCAACAGGACATTTACATCACTTGCTGCAGGAAGAAAGCACTTTGTATCATGCAGGACACACAAGTCATCCAGCATATAGTCTTTTCTCTTATCTCCCTACAGAGCATTAGAGCTCGGACCTCTCGCCTGTGGATTGTTTTATGGATGTTTTTAGGTTGTTTTGTAATTTTATTCTCAGGTATTGTCTTATTTATTGTAGTATTTATCTAGTGTACTATAGATTTTAAGGGCTGAGAGACAGCCAGGGTAAAATGCATTTCATTGCATTTCACTGTACACTACTTTTAAATGCATATGACAAATACACTTGAAACTTGAATAACTCTTAAAATGAACTCTCCTGCAGGTAAATCAACATTTAGATGCGCAATTACGCGCGTTTAAAAGTGCATATCTCCAATGCATTTCAAGTCAAGTTCAACTTTATTGTCATTTTTCCACATACAATGTTTGTAAATTGTAATTAGATCAAGATTGTGAGGCAAATTTAATGTTTTTTGAAGAAATAAATATAGAAATAGAAGATTTCCAAGCTGCAGAATCGTGTGCGTAATGGATTAAATATCTGCTCTTATCACCTTAATTGATTGTTCAGAGTTTAATAGACTCTGTTGAACAGAATCAGAATCAGAATCGTGTATATTGCCAGGTGTAAGAGGTATACACTAGGAATTTGCTTTGGTTTCGTTGGTGCATGTTAAACAGTATAATAACAAAAGAATAGATACATGTGCATATTTCCAATACATTTTTTAATTAGATCAAGATTTTGCAGCTGCAGCAGGGATAGGAGGAGAAAAGGATGGAGGGATGATATCAGCTCTGGGGAGATAAAATGATCGAGGGGGTCTTCTTCTTCTTCTGTGGCTGTTTGTGTGTGTGATAAGGAGGAGGAGGAGAAGGAGGAGTAAAGGAGGAAGGGGAGGAGGAGGGATGGAGGGAGAGGAGGAGGGCCAAGAGACCCCGTCGCGTTTTGACCCTCTGAAACCTCCTTCCACACCACCACCATCACCACTCCTCCTCCTCCTCCTCCTCTCCTCTCCTCTTGACACAGAAAACACCATCGCTCACTCGCAGCCGTGACATTTTACCAGCCTGTCTGTAGCTATACGTGTGCTGCTGCGCGGACAGACAGCGAGCACAAGGAGCCAAAAAGGAAAAAGGACGCTTTCTCCTCCGCAGCACCAACAACCACCAACAACCACCAACACACCGAGCATCCGACGGGCTGCAGCCGGAGCGAGAGGCGCACTAGGCGGATTCGAGGCGCTGCAGGACACCGCTGCTTTCACCCGGTTCTCTGGACTACACCGGACACAACCCGACCAGGACTGGATATTTACATCTCGGTGGGACATTTTTTTACACCATGCACGCACTGGAGCCTCAACACATTCAGCCAGTATAGCATTTAATAGGCTGCGAGCTTTTATTATAGCGTTTATTGCCTCTAAGTGTATTATAAAGCATTAAGCTCACATGCACAATACAAAGATATCAATAAAATCTCTAATGTTGTAATATAATGTAATATATAATGTTGTTTTCTACCCACAGCCTCATGTTTTTGTTGGTGTTTATCATGTTTACAACCTCAGTGTTTATTGTAATAATAATAATTACTTGTGTTTCCAGGGTGACAGAAGAAGCTGGACTAACCGAGCAGAGCATCACCATCTCCGGTGTAGGACTGGCTGTCGAGTCGCATGGAGAAGAGGGTAGGTCTGCTGGTTTCTTCTTTAATGCATGGAAATGGTTCAGACCTGATGGGAAAAACAGATAATATATATCAACCATGCAGGGAGAAGAAGAGGTAATTAGAAAAAGAATAAAGCATCCTAATGGGAGCATATGTTGGGAATCCTCTTTGCTCTGCTGGCTCTCTGGTTGGTTGTATAGCAGCCATACTGAACACAAGGCCCACTGGAAACAGACTAGTGGACTGTACTAGTATGAAAACAACAGTGCCTTCTTTTTTGTGCTGCAAAACTATTAAGAAATGCTCTCTCTTCATACACCACCAAAATGTCTAATTGTAAGAGCTTTTCTGGTGTTGCATGCAAAACAACTTTAAGGAGTCATAATCCCCAATTGCATGTTGGAGGTTGTGTACACTCTAAACAATTGCTGTTAATTTACAGCAGGATTTCAACAGTATTAACCTGTTATTGCTAAAAACAGTGCTTTACTGTGAATACAAAAGAAAACTTGTTAAATTACTTTAACTGAACTATAATGCATTCTTATAAAACAGCACTTTACTGCTGATCAACTGTCTAAAGTGTCATCAGTAACAGTTTCATGCAGTATTTTTTTTAATTCTGGGAGCTGATCTGCTCATGTGAGGCTTGTACATTGTACATGATTGGAAAATCAGTGAATTAGCTTTACTGTTCTTCACTCACATGTTGTTCTGGTTTGCATTCTGTGCTTGTAGCCAGCTAGAGACACACATTTTGGGAAAAGTGTCAACAAGTCTATTATAGCCTTTTTCCTATCAAGTGCCTTTAATTGTATTTAGTGTGACTATTCCTATGTCTGTAACCTGCTAAATCTATTCATCTAGGCAAAACATAATGTTTATTAAAATGTATGTAAAAAATAAATAGTGCATTAAAACAAATCAGTAAGATAATGTAAAAGAAAGGTGAAAAACAGCTATATAATGTGTCTTTAAACAGTAAATTAACTGTAAAATACTGTGAAATGAATAAAAAAAACCAGTATTTTTCATTAACAGTACAAATCTGTAAATTTCAGCGACAGTATAATGATGTTAATTTTACAGTAACATAAAGGCAACCCTGCTGCTGCCAGTTCTTTACTGTTATTTTACTGGTAAATTCTTAACAGTGTATAACTGGTAATCTCTTAAAATGCTTTACGTGGAACTGTTGATCTAATATCTCATCCTGCCCTTAAGAGTAATATGGATTTATTGTGCAATGTCAGTGAGGCGTTATAATGGCACACATAAGGGTTAGAGTGGTGTAGGTCATTCAGAGGAGATGGAGATGCAGCTCTTCAGCTTGTAAAGTAGGTGAGTTTATTTGCTACAGTGGTTCAGAGGCATGATGGAGGAGAAACAGGCTGATGGACAGCAGGAGAAGCTCTGAGTGGAGAGAAGAGCAATTAGAGATGTACAGTGTGGAGATAGAAAATCACTACTGTATAAAAACAGAGCAGAGGAAAGGTCAATAGGCTGTAGGCTGCAACACACACACAGAACCAACTCTACCAACAACAGCTTAAAAACAAAATTTAAATAAATAATCAAGTAGTTGTGTGCTGTTTGTTTAAAAATAATAATATATATGGGTATATACTGGTCAATTCTACAGCCACAAGTGAGCCATTCAACTTTATATTCTATTTTGCACAGTGATAACGCTGCATGATAAACTAAAATCTTTCTTATGGTTAAATTTGAAGAAAAACTAAATGGAGTTTTGGTCCAATGCGTAATTGGAAACATGTTTGGAGCGAGTTTAAAACGTTTTTAAGGCACTGTGGCTTTGTTTTATCTGCTTTAAATGCAAGATGAGACATTTATTTTCTAAACTTCTACCTGCAGCCAAAACTACTATTTTGCATATTAGGTGAGTTTATTTGCTACAGTGGTTCAGAAGCATGATGGAGGTGATGATGGAAGAGAGAAACAGGCTGATGGACAGCAGGAGAAGCTCTGAGTGGAGAGAAGAGCAATTAGAGATGTACAGTGTGGAGATAGAAAATCACTGCTGTATGAAAGCAGAGCAGAGGAAAGGTCAATAGGCTGTAGGCTGCAACACACACACAGAACCAACTCTACCAACAACAGCCTAAAAACTAAATTTAAATAATGACTCAAGTAGCTTTACTGTTTGTTAAATAATATAAATGTACTTTCTGGGTATATACTGGTAATTTCTACAGCCACAAGTTGTTCAAACTGATTACTGGATGTTAAAAAAAGAGAAGCATGCATGTTATATTTCACTGAGCCATTCAACTTTATATTTTATTTTGCATAGTAGGTGAGTTTATTTGCGACAGTGGTTCAGAGGCATGATGATGGAGGTGATAGTGGAGAGAAACGGGCTGATGGACAGCAGGAGAAGCTCTGAGTGGAGAAGAGCAATTAGAGATGTACAGTGTGGAGATAGAAAATCACTGCTGTATGAAAACACAGCAGAGGAAAGGTCAAGATACACACATACTGTTCTGTAACAGAGAGACAGAGAGAAAGGACTCTACCAACAACAGCTTAAAACTAAATTTAAATAAAGAATCAAGCAGCTTTACTGTTTGTTAAATAATATAAATGTACTTTCTGGGTATATCCTCCTGAGACCCAGCCCATTGACATGTGTCTTCTGTAGTGGACATTTTGTCCACATGCATATCCTCTTACTCTTTTAATCATTTTTTTTAATCAAGTTGAATGTATTCTTGGTTTAATATCACTCTACAGCCATAATCTGTTCATTTTTTTAGTCTTTTCACACTGAAATAGTCCTGAAGTTCACTATACAGTGGACAATACAAATAAAGTTTAACAAGCCTGAATTGTTAAGATTTTCTTTTTAACCCTAAATAGGAAGGAAATCACAAAAAAAAAGTAATTGGAAGACACTTTTTTTTAACTCGGTTCCCAGGAGGATATACTGGTCATTTCTACAGCTGCAAGTTTTTTTTAACTGATTACTGGATGTTAAAAAGGAGAAGCATGGATGTTATATTTCATTAAGTCATTGAACTTTATATTATACTATTATATTTTGTAATAACGCTGCATGATAAACTAAAATCTTTCTTATTCTTTATTGATTTTGAAGAGAACTAAATGCTAAATGGAGTTTGGTTTAATGCGTAATTGGAAACATGTTTGGAGCGAGTTTTAAAAGTTGTATTTTTATGGCACTGTGGTTTTGTTTTATCTGCTTTAAATGCAAGATGAGACATTTATTGTCTAAACTTCTACCTGCAGCCAAAACTATATATTTTTTAAACTAAAGTCAGCTTTAATAAATGCGTTTAAATACTTTGTATTTATAGCAGCTTTGCTCGTTTCGTTCCAACTTTATGTTGTTCTCAATCTTGTTTATTAAAGTGCAGAAAAAAGTACGAAACTTAAAGTAAATTCACTTTTAACTTTCTTTTTATTAAACGGACGCACTGAGAAAACGAATGAGTTCGACTATAGTTTTTTAATGTAGAAAAGAAGCATTAGTTTTAGATAATAGTTATTATAGTAAAATAAAATGTAAATGGTTAAAACGTTAAATAGACCCGTCTTTCTTGATTAATTGTAAAGGTTTATTAATTCAGTCAGACTTTTAAGAGCTTCTGAAACCCCAATTTCGTCCTCATTTTTTACTTTTTGTTTTACTAATGTTACGTTTCAGCCAGTATGAATCCAGTTCTACGAAGCTAAATGATGTTATTCCTGCATATGTGCCTGTTGGGCCTGTATTAACTTGTCTGCATCAGTTTAAATAACACAATTAAAACTTGTTGTCCTGCCATCTGAAGCCTGTTTACCAGCTCCGTGACCTTTTTTTTTTTTAAAAAAAAAAAAAAGGGAAAATTCTCGGAATTTGTCATCTCGACTTGTGCGCTTTGATCCGCTTTGACGCGCAGAAACCCGAGAGGAGCCGCGCGTAAAGAGAGACGCGCAATCCGATAGCGGTGATTGTGTTAATAGCCAGTCTCCATAAAAACTAGAAGGTGTCCCGGACCAGGGCCTCAGAGCCTCAGAGGATCAGAGCAGGTGCTTTCTGTGATCCCTGTGGCCATATGGGACTCTGGAGTACAACAATTTGATAAGCCGTTTAGGACAGTGGTGTCCAAAGTGTGGTCCGGAGACCTCCAGGGGTCCTGCAGAGGGGGGACAGTGCATGCACATGAAGAGGGATAATTTAATTTATCTTTTATTTAATTCCCAGAGGTCAACATAGAGAGAATATGTAAGAATAATTGCTTTTTATGTTGTGTTTCACTGCTGCTGTCCACCATCTGAGACTGCACCAACCTGTCGACAATCAAATCACAAAACCACTTTTTCAGAACTGCTTTTAATGTGTAATTATTATATTGTGTGTTGTTTTTCTTTATTTTTACTCATGTAAAGTGTCTTTGAGTTTCTTTGAACTCTATAAATAAAATGTATTATTATTATTATGTTATCCTTCATAGTGATGCCACTTATATTTGACCCTGGAGACTCTCCGGCTCAGAAATAAAAACAACTTAAATCCCAAAATAGAAACACTGATTTACTGATTTTGTTACAGTATAGTTCATTTTCCTCAACTCAAATTTTGCAGGGTCAACTTCCTGTTTGGTGTTTGCCCTGCCCACCTACATGATGTTACACCAATGAGGGCATGCAGTTTTGATTATGTGGTTTCATAGCAAGGGCTCTGTGAAAAAAAAATTTTTATTTTCACTCATACTGGCCCATTCAACCTTAATTCACCCAGTGCAGAAAAGTAAGTGTTGTCCCACAATGAGAATACAAGGAGAGGATCAAAATGAAGGCTATATATGGGACTCTGGAGTAAAACAATTTGATAAGCCGTTTAGGACAGTGGTGCCCAAAGTGTGGTCCGGAGACCTCCAGGGGTCCGGCAGAGGGGGGACAGTGCATGCACATGAAGAGGGATAATTTAATTTATCTTTTATTTAATTCCCAGAGGTCAACATAGAGAGAATATGTAATAAGTGCTTTTATGTTGTGTTTCACTGCTGCTGTCTCATCATGATATTTAACAATAAACATCATTTTAAATTGGACACTTTTGGACAAAAATCCTGTCTGCGAGTCATTTGGAGTTCTGACTGTATTAAAAAAGAGTAAAAAATAAATAGAAATATAGTTTTAATTACTGCAAATCAGAAAGAACAAATATAAAAGAGTGCTGTTATCTGCAGTCACACACTTCTGTAGTAAATCACAGCTTCTTGTGGTAGCCTGCCTGTCTGGGAAATAGCAGCAAAACTAGGCTAAGCAGATCATCACTTTTATAGTTTGGTTGAAATAACACCCAAGTGAAAGGTGTCCAGGCCACCTACAGCAGGTGTCTGTCTGTCTGTGATCCCAGTGGCCCCTGTGGGACGGTGACTGGAGTCTCTTTAATCCAGCAGAAAGAGAACAGAAGCAGAGATCTGCTGACCTGAGCAGCGTCACCTCAGAGACGCAAAGCTGCAGTGAAGCACAAATGAGCTCCGTAACACAGAGACAGAGAGAGATAGAGAGAGAGAGAGAGAGGGGGGAAACCAGGGAGTCAGACATGTATATTCATGATGCTATGTGTACAAGATGCTGTGCATGTGTGTGATGGCGTGCCATATGTGTGTCTGACTCACTGTGTTGGTGTGTGATCGGTGCCCCAGTGAGGCTGTCACAGCGGGTTGTGAGGGACGTCTCAGCACGGCTCCTGTCTAGTCTGAGTCGAGGAGGGAGGAGACGATATTAGCAGCTACAGCTCACCGTGTTTCTCCACGGATCTCATCTCCCTCTTGTCTCGTCTCCTCTTCTTCTAAACACCAAACACCAGACTTTCCAAGAACTAAGAAAACAAAGAGAGTTTCCCTTATGAGGAACTGGGGAGATATTCAGACACACACACAGCTGGATTGTACAGTACACAGAACAAGGGCTGCAACTAAACATTATTTTCATTTCTCGATTAATCGATTAGTTGTTTGGTCTATAAAATGTCAAATAATGGTGAAAAATGTGGATCAGTGTTTCCCAAAGCCCAAGATGACGTCCACAAATGTAAAATTAATCAGCAACAAATTTGATAATCGTTTAAGTCATTTTTTTAAAACAAAAATGCAAAAAATTCACTGGTTCCAGCTGCTCGAATGTGAATATTTGCTTGTTTTCTTAGTTTTCTTTGACAGTAAACTGAGTATTTTGTGGTTTTGGACTGTTATTCGTACAAAACAAACAAATTGAACATGTCAACGTGGGTTTTGGAGCTATAGACCAATTGATTAATCAAGAAAATAATTGTCAGATTAAGCAGTAATGAAAATAATAGTTAGTTGCAGCCCTAATACACTCACACAAACATACAACACTAAGTTCTAATACTAAATACAAACAGTGCTGCAGATATATAAAAGCCCAGCAGCAGCAGATCTCTGAGTGTTATAGTCCAGTAAGCCGAGTCACTGAAGCCGCCTGACAGCTAATAAAATCACAATAGATTTGATGTCAGACAGCACAGATGTCGAACGTGTCTCATGTTTTCTGTCTTTCCATCTAATTGTGTTTCCAGTATGAAGAGCTGGTGCACTACTCAGGGTCGGAGGCCATGTCGTTGGGGGGGTACGGGGACGACGTCAGGCCGCTTCCTCCCCCACACTACGGACCCGCCATCCCAGACTCCCTCAAACACCACAAAGACCAGATCTATGGGTGAGCATGAAACCCAAGACGTGGTGGACACAAATGATTTATGTCGCCTGTTAGTTGTTTAAATTATATTTACACTTTTAACAAGTTAACATGCAGTTTATATTTGTGTGCTAAATATGAAAATACATGCGATGTGTTAACAGCTGTCTGCTTCATAAATACTGAGCTATAAAGTTTCCTCTAACGCCTTCTGTGAATGTATCGTGTGTACACTATATGTCAACTGTTACTGTGTTTATGTATAGTATGTTAACTGTGTATGTGTGTGTGTGTCTCTGTGTGTGTCTCTGTGTATGTGTGTGTGTGTGCAGTCACCCACTGTTTCCACTGCTGGCCTTAGTGTTTGAAAAGTGCGAGCTCGCCACCTGCTCCCCTCGAGACTCCGCCTCCCTCTCAGCCACCTCCCACCTGCCCGGCATGACCAATCACAGCGACGTCTGCTCCTCCGAGTCCTTCAACGACGACATCGCCTCGTTTGCCAAGCAGGTGAGTGACAGCCTGTGAGAGCCAATCACAGAGCAGACATCTATGAAAGGCAGATTTGTAATTATTATTATTTGTATATATTGTTTTTCCAGATCCGATCTGAGAAGCCCATATTTTCTACCAATCCTGAGCTCGACAACTTGGTATGATGAGCTCTGAAATCACACAACACATATGAACACGCTTTTTCACAAAGCATTGTGGGATATGTGCTGATAAGTAATCCACTCTCTCTTCTCCACAGATGATCCAGGCCATACAGGTTCTTCGCTTTCATTTACTGGAGTTAGAGAAGGTTGGTGGCAGAGAAGCTTTTCTTTTAAATTTTTTGGTTAATCTTACTTTTTAACTGTTTTTGACATCCAGGCCTTGAATGTAAATCGCTAAACTGCACTATAGCCATATGTTGTTTGTCATCAAATTAATAAACAAGTCCTTCTGAATCTTAACAAAGTTAATTTAATCACATGTGAATTATTATAACTGCACATTTGTTCAAGAGTTTCAAAACCACTGATGGTTTTAAGGGAATCTTTGCATTTTAATTTGGAAATCTAGGAAGGAAACTTTGGAGCAGCATGGGACCGTATTTCGGAAAAAAATATGTACGGTAGTCAATGGCGAGAGACAAATATTTGTTTGAATTGCGCCATGAATCACACTTATGATGTTTGTCAATTTAAAACATCATTTTGCAAGTCGAGAAAGTGGCAGTTTGTTGTAGGTTTGTCGTAGTATCATTTAGTTTTGTGAAACCGCTCAGTGAGCTACATTTCTTGTCTCGCACAATATACGTCACCAAAACTAGCTAGCAATTTAACAGCTATATTTTTTATCCAGCGACGGTTTTTATCAGCCGGGAAGCGAAAGAAGGAGCGACACCCGTTGCTGGTGTGAGTACATCCCAGTACGAAACACACAGACATCGTAGCTTCAGCGAGAGGGTGTCGCAAAAACACACATATGATGTTTGTCAGTTTAAAAGATCATTTCGTAAGTCAAGAAAGTGGCGGTTTGTTGTAAAACTGTTGAAGAAACAGATCATGAAAATACGTAATTAGAAAGACGACACACCCAAAAGTTGTGTAATCTCTCGCTGAAGCTACGATGCCTGTGTGTTTCATACTGGGATGTACTCACTTGAGCAACGGGTCTTATTCGTTCTTTCGCTTCCTGGCTGATAAAAAGACCAGGAGTCGCTGGATAAAACGCTTCAGGTAAGATAACGTTTCATTTGTGCGTGGAACATAGCTACTACGTTAGCTAGCTAGATCGTGTTGGTGACGTATATTGTGCGAGACGAGAGATGTAGTTCACTGAGCGGTTTCACACAAAACTAAATGATACTACGACAAACTGTGATTTTCTTGACTTGAAAAATTATGTTTCAAACTGACAAACATCATATGTGTGATTCATGGTGCAATTCAAACTGTATAAATGTCTCTCGCTGATAACTGCTGGACATATTTTTTTCCAAAATAAGGCCGGGGGGGCGGGACTTCACCTCTCTATTAATGGAAAGGTTGACAATTTTTGTTTCTTTTAATGCCCAGTTTGAACAGGAGGAATGATTACAGCAAGTAAAGACTGCTTCAATGTACATATGGGCATGTGTATATTGTTTTAAGAGAGACTTGTGAAAATGTGAACCTATCCTTTAATGTTCAATGTTCACAGCACTACTACTGTATGAGCTTTTTAGGCACCGATTAGGAAGTGATGTTAACAGCATGCACTGATGGATGTAAATCTGTTTCCGAAGGTGCATGACCTGTGTGATAACTTCTGCCACCGCTACATCACCTGTCTGA